>QANY01004000.1:915857-926520 GCA_003255025.1 Datisca glomerata | reverse complement strand
AAAAAGTAATGTTTGTTTATTTCATTTGGATATTAACTATTAGTTTAATCATTTTCTCAAATTATCTATCTATTTTGGGTTATTGGGTATGTGTTTTCATGTAATGTTTCTTTAATAAAAAGTAGCATTTTCTAAAAAAAAATGAAATAAAAAAGCATTAGTTATAATTATTTTATTATCTGCCAAAACTACTTAGAATTTGCTTTATTATGACAAGCCATTTTTTGTTAAAGTTAAAACAGAAAATCACATGGAAATTAAACTTTAACTGTCTTTTTTTATAATCACTCAATGTGATACGCGCGTATCGATTTATAATTTTTTTTAATTTATTCATAATATTTTATTTTTTTAATTCATTCATAATGTTTTCACACGAAGTTATAGAACGATATATACTACTATGAAAAATAATTTATTAGAAATGGAGTAAACCAAGTTTAATTTTTGAGTTTAAGAATAATGTAAAAAAAATTCAAATATGTTTAGGGTTAAACTATTTTTGTTTTGAATTGTATTTTAAAAAATCTATAGCAACAAAATGAATTATCACAGATTAAAAATTACAGTATCTCAATAAATATAAATAAAGCTTAAAAACATGTTCAAGTTTAAAGGTATAAAAAATTTAATATATAAAACCAATGGAAGAATTAAGGACACTATTTGCTTTCGACATAAAGAAGTCACTCTGCTTCAACTTACCGTCTTTATCAATATTATGAGGATACAACTAGAATTAGATTGATATGTTTTATTAAAAAAATTAAAAATATTTCTTTCTCCTAAATCACATTACAGTATATACAGTATTGACAGTTGATTAATAGTCAATGGGATGCATAACCACCATTATAGAGAAGTAGATCCAATGATTTATTATTAGAGAATATGTATATATAAAGAAAAAAAAGAGATTTTTCTTCTAATTGTTTATTGCCTATCTTGTCTTTGTCATGTACCTATCTTGTCTTTCCATGACAATGTGACATCTATATGCGAATGATTTTTTTAATGAATGATTCTAGAATAATTAAATAATTGATTAAATTTTAAGTAATCAAGTGATGTGTTAATCACTTATAAATAGATGTTTTATGACTTATTAAGATGATTTGATAAATTAAATTATAGATGATTGACACATCACTCGATCACTTAAAATTTGATCAATTATTTGATTGATGTAGAATCACTTCTTTCCTATACCACTTTGTCTTAATGCTTGACAATTGGGATTTTCACCAAGTCATCACCCTAAGAAAAACATCATCTTTGTTATATAAATCACATTCCAAACTACTTCTAAAAAAAGAAAAAGCAGCCAATATCTAATGAAGTAAAGAGAAATTGCGGTGGGAAAAAGGCAGCCAATATTTAATGAAGTAAAGAGAAATTGACGTGGGTAAACCTTTTAGAGATAAAAAGACGAAATTAACTTTTCAAGAAAAAATACTAAATTTTTCAAGAAAAAATACCAACTTATCCCCGCCCTTCAGATCTTGTTCTAATAAAATATTTTTTAGATTCTAATATAACATTCTAACATTTTTATTAAGATTTACTAAATTAGAGTTGGGTAAAATATTTTGACTGACGTCAGTTTAACGGTCACCAGGTTTAAAAAAAAGTATAAATCAAAGAGATATATAAAACAAAACATTTTTATCTCAAGGTCTATTTTCTAAGTTTTCTCATGAGTAAATGTACCTCATGAAAAAACTGAGTTTGGCCAACGAACATAACTCCATCTCCCTTCTCTAATGTGTAAGAGACCTCAAAGTCAGTTTATATAGGTGATTAAGCTCTCGCATAATAATTTTTTCCCTAAATGTTTCAACTTAGTGTATGACTTACACCAAGAAAAAGTAACAATTTTCAGTCTCATGACTTACAAAATGTTCAAAACCAAACTACAGATCAACACCTCTGTCCATGGTGGTGGTGCTTGATGGAAAAGTTCCTAAGGCTCATATTTAACATGAAGAGCTGAGAAAAAACAGTTTCCTCAACTCCAAACCAAACAGTCATTACCTCATATTCTCCTACAGCCTTCACATAGATTTGAACATGTTAGCATTATTATGGCAATTAAGTACTGCAAGATTGAAGCCTCGCGTTGTTAAGTCCTGTAGATCAACAATATAATCCTCAAGAAGGAGCCTACTTTGTTCATTACAGATGTAAAAATGTAAATGTTGTCAAGGCATACTTCAGACAAAGCAGAATCGCCTACAAACTAAAAGAGTTAAGAGTACATACGCCTTAAATACCGAAAGAAATGTAAAATCTAAAGTTAGCCTACAGAGAAGTTAGCCGGTCGTCTAAATTAGTCTCCGCCACTTGCTTTGCCATAATCCCGTGCATTAGGCGACTTGGCAGAGATGAAATCAGAACTGAAGCCGACCTTTGAAGTTGGCCTGTTATTTCTCACTAAGGGAACTAGTGACTGGACAACATCAGCCATGAGTGGCCTGTAATCTGCCTCTGGTTGAACACACACTGCAGCAATTGCTGCCACCTGAATAACATCCTTCAGTGAATACTGACCCTCCAATGTAGGATCCATAATTTGCACTACTTTCTCTCTATCTGTCAGCCTGGGCAAAGCCTGCATCACCCACCAGTGGGATGGGATAAGAGAGGGAAAATAAAAAAGATGTCTTGAGCAGTTACACATCCAGGACCCTTGACACAAATAGACATATAATACATTATATAGTGTGCCAATCATCTAATATGTATAGATTAAACAAGCTTACAATTCTTGTCACTAAGCATTATCTTGATACATCAAAACTAAATGAAAAGAAGAGGTAAGAAACTCACCCAAGAAACCAGAGCAGCTTCACCAGGAGGTTTCTTCATATCAACAGGAACTCTGCCAGTGAGCAGCTCCAACAAGACAACTCCATAACTATACACATCCGACTTTGTTGTAAGATGTCCTGTTAATGCATACCTGCATCCAAAACCCACCTGATATATATAACTCTAGATATTATTAACTTGTATATGTTATGTATTGACAATTTGATATAACGACTAAAATCAGTGTTAGACTACAGGAAATGAGGGGGAAAATCATATATAGGTAATATGTCATGCCTAAGAAGTTAGAAAATTCTTACTCAGGAGCAACATATCCCTGTGTGCCCAATACTCGGGTAGAAACATGGCCACCGACTTTGTCAGACCCTATCTTGGCTAATCCAAAATCAGAAACTTTGGCATGGAAATTTTTGTCCAACAGAATGTTGCTGCTCTTAAAATCTCTGTGGATCACTGGGGGACTGACTTGTTCATGTAAATACTCCAAACCTTTTGCAGCTTCAAGAGCAATTCTCAACCTTGTTTCCCAGTCCAACTTCAGAGTGACAGCATTAGAACCTGGACATTCAATTCACAGGGGAAAAAATTAGCTGGAACCTCCAGTCCAAAACAACTCTTAGACGGACAGCTACAGTGACAAGTGACACAAGCCAGGGGAGCCAAGTATATTTTGATGCCAAACAACGATACATTTATATACAAATAGCTTTTTAATTCTAAAATTTCACGTCTCATCAGAAAATCTTTTATGACCTTGCCAGTCATATAGAGTTGAGATGAATGACCACCAAATGAAAATAAAAAGCTGCTAATATTATTCAAGAGACTAAACAACCAGCCTGTTTTACTGAAGTATTGTAATGCAGGTCAATTTTCTTCTTCCTTTTTTTTTGTAAATGGACTTCACTTATCCTTTGCCTCACCTTGTTTTCCAATTTTTAGAGAGTGCATTTTCCCTCTTTACTAGTCGTTTTTACCCTTCTTTCCCAATTGCATAACTTTCTAATGCTTGGCCAAATCTAGAAAAAGACAAATAAATGTGTTACGTCATCATATAGGTTTCAGCTCATCCAAAACAATTATCATTGAAACTTCAATTTCAAAGTGACTAAAGTCAAATATCAATAGTTCTTAGAAATGACAACAATTCCGATTCCTTGAACTTTGAAGAAGCAACAAAAGACTAAGTACAATGTCTCTCCACTGCTTCTTAATTGCAGTAAGAATGTCCTTTCTTATTGATGTCCATGGAGAAAAAGAGCAATTTCTTTACTCAAGCAATGGAGCAAAGTTGCAGTTACACTGTATTCATTAACCGTTTGAAAGCGTAAGATTGTGAAAATAATTAATTACTTACTACTAACAGGATACAAATGTTCCTGCAGACCTCCATTTGACATGAACTCATATACGAGTAATCTATGATTGTTATCTGAACAGTACCCACGCAATGCCAGCAAAAACGGTGAGCGAAGCCGACTTAGCATTTCCACCTGTAATAAAATATAACAAACAAATCATCAACCCTTGTATTAAAGCCAAACTATTTGAACAAGGTGCTAATTGTCCCCAAAAAAAATATGCCAATTGTCTGCTGGAAAAAGAAAATAAAAGCAGCTTTCAATTTTTCCAAGTTTTGATTAATATTTTTATAGGGAAAATTTTTCAAGTTTTTGTGACATTTGTACTTCCCTATTACTTCGAATAATTATGAACCAAATTACACAGAAAAACTCCTAAGATCACACACCTCAACTTGGAATTCTTCTTCTCCTTGCTTCCCTGCTTGATCCATTAACTTAATTGCAACTTTCCTCCCATCATTGAGAACACCTCTGTATACTGAACCAAAGCTGCCATGGCCAACCACGTTTGACTTGCTGAAACCGCCAGTGGCTGAGTGCAATTGCTTGAAGGTGAATACCTGAAGTCCTTTCTCTACAACTACTTTAAGATTTTCAAAACCAACTTCCTCTTCATGATCATCCCCTAAATAAATAGAATTGAGTCAACAATAAGTTATCAACTAATGCTCCTAGTCCTCGACTTGCTAATAACATACAAGAAAACAAAAATAGGGGATACTGGAATAAATCAAACAACGAGGCAGAAAAATTAAAGCCCATTCCGGCTGCAGAAAAGAAAAGTCGGAATGTCAACAAGACGCAGAAACAACACTACAGCCAACAAAACAAAACTATATCAAGTTTCATGATTATTCAGGCAAAAGAAACGGGGGTGGGAGACAGTGAAAGAATTCCGAAATGTGGAAACCAAAAGACAAAAGGACAAAGTTTCATAGTTCCCTTTTCAGCTCATTCTTCTCCTCTTTTCTCCTTCCCAGCAAAACTCATCCAAAAATCAATAAGAAGCAAGTAAAAACTCAGTCCTTAGTTTAAGCGGCACATAAGAGGACAGGAGCCTAAGAAGCAACGTCACAGAAACTTTTTTCCTAAAAACATTCCGAAGTATTAGTACTCTTCATTTCCACATTTTCACCTAACTCCAGCACCGGAGAAAGCAGCAATCCAGAGAAACAAGAAAAAAAACACTGAAGCTGCCAAAGCTGGCACGCACGAGTCTAAATAGGGAAAAGAACGGAGTACGTACCAAATATGGGCTTACTTTTCTTCGTCTTCAGGAGTTTGGCAACCTTATTGCTAATATAGCAGTAGTAGCTGAAAGCGACAAGCAACGAGGCTAGGGCTAACGATGCCAGTACTACAATAGCCACCAGTACAGCTCGCTCTTTGTTTCTGTACTCGTCCTCAGCCTCCATTTCTCAGCTTTCAATCATTGGAGTTAACCTAATGGGTAGATGTTTGGCAGAATTTGAGATGGAGGGGGTTGAGGAATTGACAATAATAATGGCAGAATTTGAAGCTTTATTTCAAGTGAATCTGAGTGACTCTGTTCCCACTGTCTTCGTTCTGTTTTGTCTTGTTTCGTGGCGCGGAAATGGTAAATGGTGAACGAAAAGTTTGCAGTCAGGTACCTATAGTTTTTCTTAATGTCTTGCTCCTCCACAGAACTTCTTTGAATTCCAAACTTACCTATTTTTCTCGTTTTCAGACTCATACTGTACTGCATTGCAAAATGATTATAATCTCACTTTATGAATTGGTTATTAGCTTGTAATTAATTTCATTATTTATACAAATCATAAACCGAAACATTAATCATCTTTAGTATTTTCTATTATTTTAGTATTAAGTGTGCAAAATTTAACCTTTCTAAATGACATAATATTGTGACATGAATGATAGCACATTTTTAAAAATATGAGATTTAAAGTTCAAATATTCAATTTCTAACTTACAAATAACTGAATAAATGATATGTAATAATAACTAACAATGATGGGAAATTTGAGAGTTTAGAATTATCTTCAGAAAAATATTTATCTTTGTTAGCTTGAAAATATTAGGAGACGTTTGCAGAAAAAAAAAATAAAACAAAAAAAATGTTATGAGATGAGACAATCCACATTCCAGAAAACATTCAATTTAAAAATGTCATGACAGTTGCAATTTCAGTTCTTATTTATGACCGTTTTTATGTTTCACTTCAACTCATTATATTTCTCTCCGCGTACAGGAAATTTATTACATATGTTTTGCTAAGCAACAGCAAAGACTTAATTGCATCTAAGCCATCTATCCATATATGGGCAGTTCAGATTAGCAAAAAGGTGCAGTTTTATTTATAGTACGGTCACTGAAAATACATCAACAAAAACGGAGTCCAAATTTCTAATGTCAATTGAATCCACGTATGCAATGAATAAAGAATCCAAAGTATTGATATGGGATGTTCAAAGGTTTCTTTTTAATTCCCAATATATATATAAAGAAAAGATAATTTCTTAAAGATGATAAAAATAGTGAGTTAAAAGAAAAACCAAATTAGTGAAAACTTAGAGTAAATTGGGATCAAATGCGTCCAGAGTTGTCAAGCAATAAATGAAGCATATCATCTGGAGTTAGAAAAGTAGTTCCACCAAGAATCAATTCAACATCAGGTCTTCCACTATCAGACAATGCCTCCAGAGCTTCACGTACCTGCTTGAACACAAACAAACAAGAGCCAACATTTCATTTGGAAACCTTTTATAGCACAAGAGCCAACTTAATAATACACATTATCGAGTCTAAACAATGTACACTGCCAAAAATTAGTAAAAGAGTGTAGTAAGGATCATGAAAAAAGACAAATTGTTGTGGATAGACCATTGACAAAATGAAAAATAAAATTATCCCTTTAGTTTTTTTAACTAAATGTGATCTTTTTTTAATAGAGGAAGAGGCCAAGTTGCTCCTAGTCGAGCAAAAATTTTCTACTAGACTCTAGTCTAGCAATCTAACGTTGAGATCATCTTTGCTAAACCTCAATCTTGCGAAAATTTTAACTAGACAAAGATCTAACAGACACCAAGTTTAATGGAAATATTTAAAATAAAATAAACTTAGTCTTTTCCTTTGTAAAAAAGGCTAGGGCTTTAAACTCATTTTTTCTTCCTCAATGGCCCATCCATGAATTTCTCTCATGAAAAAGCTGGAAAAGATCATGACACCCGGAATGGCCTATCCATGAAATTCTCTATGAAAAAAGCTGGAAAGATCTAGACACCCGTACCTCAGGACCGCTGATGCCCCCGACAACAAAAACCAGAATGACACTTTGATCAGCAATGCTTGGTTTTGCCTTGAGAATGCAAAAGGAAGCTGTCAGTAAGTTTAAACAAAAGCAGGTTTGTGAGATAAGTCAAATGAAAAGATAACTTACTTGTCCAAGACCAAATCTTCCAAACCCACTTTTAAATAGTCTCCCCATTGTAGAAGAATGGTACTCCAATCCAGGTACATCATGCTTACCCAACAATCTAACCAGAAGCTTATAGAGTAATCCTTTCCCTGAGTAGAGATCACCTCCTATCATATTTTCCGAATTTAATGCATCCCTTAATTGCAAACTCCTCCTCTTCAAACCAGATACCTTGTGAAGTGTTTTGAAAAGATTATCCACCCGATCTCGTAACTCTAACTTGAGCTGCATGTCACTATATGTTTCCTCTCTATTATCATTGTTAGTAATATCTTCATCACCCCAGTTACCCCATTGATCATCATCAAAATCATCAACTTCTAATTGATTAGACGATGTCTCTTCCAATTCCTTTGATTTGACCCTTTCTCGGTTGGCCTCGAGCTCCTCAATCAAACCATGGAGAAGCTTCAGTTTTGCCATGGTTGGGTTTTCAAGAATTGCATCCACGATAGCTTCTTTTAAGAAATGTTCCTCTTGCCAAGAGAAAGGACCATCAGATCCAGACGTTGGAAAATTCTCGCCAGCCAGTATATATCCAGTTATAACAAGGAGCAAAGCATCTTGAAAAGAAAGTACGCTTGGGGAGGGTTGTATTTTACCTTTCTTCTGTTCATTTGAGCCCACCAAAGCACATTTATTTACAAGATCAGCCATTTGTGCAGCCAAACTCTGGCTTGTGTCTGCAGCACTAGCACTCAAAATTTTTTCAGCACTGATAAAGGCATCCCATCTGGTACTGTTTGTTTCGTTGAGAGCAGCTGTTGCAGCCGCTGCTAGCTGGATAATTCCTTTGTTTCTCAACAAAGATGACTGGCTTTTAGCCAATGCCTTTATCGCAGATTGTAACTCCAACTTTGAAGCAAAACCAGAATGAGATTTCAAACTCGTAGTAATATTTTCACTACGAAGAGTTTCTTGAAGCCACTTCTTTATCAGTACAGCCCCATCTTTGGTCTTCCTATCAAGTAGTGCTTCCAAATATGGGATACCTCTAAAATTTTCAGTAGAGACAAAAGAACCACTTAAAAAGTCAGCCTCATAACTAAGAAACTTTTTATTGTGAACTATGTTGCTCAGATCACTCGAATCAACATTTTGAAAAGCATGGTTTCCAGAATTCCACCCAGATAAAAAGGCTTCAATTCTTTCTGAAAGCAGAAATTTATCGGTCTTACAGTCGTCTTCACTTATGATTTTTGAAAGAGGTATCTGAACATCGAGAGGTGCACGTTGCAAGTTAATAGGACCATGTTTGAGTGAGGATTGTGAGATTTTTATCTGGGCGTTTGTCGTTCTTTCTCTACGGGGAAGTGATGAAAACATACGATCAGCAAGTGAGTCTCCATGAAAGCATGGAGTACGAAGATCAAGTGTGCGGTCGACAAGTAATAGCCCAGCTGATCTCTTGCGTCGTCCAACATCATAAAGACTAGACATATCAGTCAAAATCTTTCCAACGGATCTTGACAGATCACCAAGGGAAAATATTTCCATCTTCAAGTCCATCTACGTGATAAAGAAATAATGATGATCATAAAACAACTAGCAGACCAATCAACAATACAGTTAGTTTTTTCCCAGGTATAAGAGTTGACATCTCAGTTTGCAGTACCTTATAGAAATTATCAATAATAAACTTATGGTAGTTGAGCTTAGTTCAGTCAATTTTGGGGATAGCGTAAAACAAACAGCATCTGAAATTGACAGAACGCTGACATTGAAGAAATTGAGGGGAGAAGGCCAAGAGATTGACATGGAAGAATATGGAAGAATATGGAACAATTGAATATACACCACACCACATACAGCGATAATTACCTTTGCAGCAAGATGGTAAAGAAAATGTGCCAGAAGAGTTGCTCCAGGAGGAACGTCATCACCATCAAGAGAAATTCCAGTACTCAATGCAGGTAAAGCGGAACTAAGGGAATCTTCATTTTCCACCGACAAGGATGCTTCAGCAACTGAGCCCTCTGAAGGTAAGACAAAAACTCTGGGTGAAAACGGAGACAAAATCATTGGGAAGTGATGCACAGAAACAACCAGCTTATTCCCTACTTCTTCGTGACATAGTAAAGTGTTTTCGTATGAATCTCTTCCACTTGAACTAGCTTCAAGAGGAATGTCCTCTTCACTTGCAGTGAGTCGTGACCATCCTTCATCTTCAAAGGGGAGATTTTCCTCCAAATTGCTGTTTATTGACTGTACAGATACTTTCTCGCACTTTTTAACAAGTTCCTCATAATCTTGCACAAGTAAGGACTCATATTCATGAAATGCATCTGGTCCTAGAGGTGAATCGGGATATGCTGAGTGAGCAATCTGCATGTCATAAAGCATTTTATTAGATTCAAGAGCTCATACCACCAAATTAGACTCCTTTAAGTCCTGCCTACTTTCATCTTAACCCCAATCCCAACATAAATCAATTTTTAATCACTATACACATTAGAACAAAGAATTTGTGTCTAATCCAATACAGGGAAACTATAATCATTACACACATGTCTGGGAGGCTTATTAAATATTTTTCAGTTTTCAGTGATAAAAAACAAACAAAGAAACCTTCATTTACAGGGGAAAGGAAAACGCCATCAGTATGATGACTAGTCAATCACAACTATACCCATTTCCAACTGTCACTATGACCTTAACTTTCAAGGTTTTTAACATGAAATGTTCATATAGAAATTGTACTTCTAGTTCAGATAACAAAGCTGGAAAAGATTAACTGGAAGCACGAGGAAATATGAACTTCAGATTATCTTAGTTTGTGTTCTTTTTAACTGCGACTGCTAGTTTCTAAAAGTTTCGTTGTTTTTTAACCAACTCCGCTTTAAGTAACTATTCACGTATTACAATTTATTATGGTAAATAAATGCTACATCATTCTGGTGGTTCAAAGAAACAAATATCCTGAAAAGACAAATTATCTGTCTAAAAAGAAAATAACTTAAAATTTTCCTCATTTAAGAACTTAATGGGGGGGGGGGGGGGGGGGGGG
>QANY01004000.1:796062-915832 GCA_003255025.1 Datisca glomerata | reverse complement strand
GGGAGCCCCAGCAAGCAATTCAAAATAAGCACCTCTGAGATAGATGTAAATATAATACAACGACGAACACCTTGATGTCCGCTCAGGCAACGTAAAATATACCGATGTGCATCGCTTAGCAGACGGGATGTGAGTACCACAACTTTCATCGCTGGGTCATTAGTTGAGTTCCAATCAACCACCTAAAGAAGAAGCCAAGGAAGAAAATTTCAACCCACTAGAGTTCGAAACCTATGATGATTTCTAATTAAACAAAAATAAAAAGATTATGTCAGTATAAAAGTTAAATTCAACATGTTTTGCTTCATAGATTTGATTCATAGTTCTGCAAATGTTTGTTTAGACTCTTTAGAGCCTTTTATTTTATCAGTAAAAATAATAATTGCAGCCAGACCTTGATTACAATAGACTTATTTACTGGTTGCAATTTCATAAGAATAACGCAGTAATACAGAAAAGAGATAGAACTCCTTTAAAGTTTCATTAGCTTATCAGATTATTTGAAATATAAGGAACGGAATAAATATTTTGAGTGCCTAAGACTAAATTCATGAACAAGTTACATATATAACAACTTACTACAGTCATATAGTCTATGTTTTCTAAAAGCAGGATTGTGAACATTTACAGCCAAAATTCCGTTTCCTGTGAAAAGAATGAAGCAAGTTCAAAGAAGCCTTATAAGATCTTATAGCAATAAACTTCACAAAATCAACTAGCGTACAGCATCAACGGAGGTCATATTTTCCAAGCTGCAAACAGCACGAACTCCAAGGTCCAGCAAAACAGGAAACGCCCCCAGAAATTGGAAACTCTCCACGCATCCAGCATCTAGATAAAGAATGGCACCTTCAACAAACTCTGATATCTGCTGGTACAGAGAAATTGGAATTTAATCCAACCAGTAGATAGAGATTGTGCTGAGACAACTTCTCATTCAGTTGATTTCGGGACCAAGCAGAGTACAAGCTACAGTTTAGAGAAGCTAATTCCAAGAAGAGGTATAAAATGAAAAGAAAAGGGGATAGAGCTGAAATCTGGTTAGATAGATGCAGCGAAATAGGCACTGAAGCTAACAAAGGAGGGAGATTGTCACCAGCTCGTCCTGGCTGACATGTACTCCCCCTGTCAATTCTCAATTGTTTATGAAGCACTACTTCATTATCTCAAACCAATCACAATTGGATATAAGACCACATGCAAGAAGAAGAGTATCAATGATGCTGTTTGAGTGTGAAAATAGTGATTTTATGAGCCAGAAAAACGATGACAATTTCGATGCGCTTACCTGATTGATTGAGTCAAGGCATAACTTGGTGACATCAACCAAAGCCATCACTGAAGCGTCTGCCAGTGATAAATCAGCAATATGACCAATCCCTCAGAAAATCTGCGCAAGCTTCTGCCAGCTTCCAGACTAACAAAGAAGAGAGTCTGAGAGTCGCTAAGTTACTGTCAATGCATCCACAAGCAGTGGGATCAAAACCGTACGATACACGAGTTGAATTTGGTGGAACTAAAAGAACACAACTCAGCAGTTTAAATCAGAAATATGACGGAACCGCGAGACTCAGATCGAAAAATCCAACACGTTCATGAATAGAAACGAAATGATACAAAATTCAATAGAAGTTGCGTCCTTGCTTCTTGAATCGATAACCGGATCTGAAATTCTGTCAATTGTACGAGAATTTTGACATGCAAGTTACAGTTAAATCTTAATCAACCGAGGAAAGAAAGACGAAGGAGAAGAGGGTAAAGCGGAAGGCAAGAACAACGAAAAAGAAAAAACATTGCAGAGCGTAAGGCTAAATCGGTAAATGCCATTGTGAAATGGGTCTGAATGAGGTTATTTCCTGGCCTAGCCCAGTTAGGTTAAGGCCGGTTAGGCTTACTGTTACGGCTAGGCCTGGCCTACCAATTATGTCAACAATTCAATCTCGGTCTTAATATGACATTCACTATGGCTCTTTTTTTAAAAAATTGTAGTAGATGGCCCGCTTTATTAAGTAATTAGTAAATATGGCCCTTAGTTTAGATACATATAAAAATGGTCTTATTTAAGTTTAGATATTTTTTATTTATATTGAACTTACTGATTTACCCTTACTAATTAACTTTCTACTGAAAAAAAAACAAAAAATTATGTCCGTTAGAGTCGATCTGAGAGCAAAAGAGAAGTTTGTGGGGGATTTCTAATGGCGATTTAGTCGAAGGTCATAAGGCAACAAAGTTAGGTTTGCTTACCGGTTACCTTGATGAATATCAAAAACTTCTTATTAGGATGAATACCCCCAAGTTTGCTTACTCATTACATGATCTTCAAGATTGCTCATTTTTTTCTGATTTTTTAAAAAAATTCATCCCGTGCGCGTTATTTTCCCTCTATTTCTTTGTGTATTTCATTGAGTTCGATCGAATTTTCTGATTTTTAGACAGAGCCAATTGTTTCCGTTTTCTTTTCGAGAAAATTTTTCCCAAACAAATTTTAGAAACCTTTATACTCTGATAAAAAAATTGAATTATGAGTTTCTCTTAGAGAAATAAATGTTATTTTCATGGCAGTATTACATTATTAGTAGATTTCCACATCAAATTTCACCAACATTTGGAGTGCTAATACTCAAGTTTCTCTATTTTACTAGTTTTCTGACTTTTTCGTTCGCCTCTTATCTTCTCAACGCTCACACATTTTAATACGCCTTTTCAAAGACCCAACCAATACACCTTTGTTTTTCTTCCAAACTTGAAATTTTAATCATTCCAGGAAATATAAAAGAGAAATAGAATGAAAGGCTTGATTCCTCACTTGACATTTTCTCTACCTTGGCAGGGTGGTGATTGACCATACCGTTTGCAATACTGCGACTATTGTCAAGGGTGATAGTGCTAGAAGGCATGGGATTCTCCTTAATGTTGTACAGATTCTAACAGATCTGAACATTTCCATCAACAAGGCTTACATTTCTTCTGATGGGAAATGGTTCACGGACGGTAAGAATGATCTAATTTTCAAGAATTAATGCGTTGGGTTACCATATTTTGGCTGAGAAGAGCGTCATTAGCTATCTTGAGCAGGTAATTTAATTGCTTCATTTAATGCTAATTAAATTATATCATGGACTGTTTGTAGATTTTGTGTTATGGGAGGTTTAATTGCAAAAAAAAAAATATCATGGACTATTTGCAGCAAAAATTATATCAATCTTGATCGTTATTTTGTATCATGGACATTGGAGAACTATTTGCAGTATGCTTTTACTGTCTCTATATTTTAAATGAAATATGTGTGTGGTTAAATATATTTTTACGAGTCGTAAACATGTAGTTAACTATTGTGTCTGAAGATGCATTGTACTTTGTTGCATATTTGTTACCGCATTTTATGTTTTTTTCTTGAAAAACATATAAATGTTACTAAGTTGTAATTATTCTTATTCTCGGCTCTGAATTCGTGATAGATCTTACCCTCGTGTGCGATCGACCATTTAAAGACTTTTGCCCATATTGGCCTTGACTCCAAACGATCGGTTCGAGTTTGCTTCCACGATTGACTATTAACTGGATAAGTTGTGGTCGTTCGTAGGCTTACTCACCTCTAGCTCTTCTTCTTTGGGAAGAAAACCCATTTTTTGCTAAACATGTGTCAAGTTCTTCGTCTGAATTAAATAGCTCCCCTCGATTGGAGTGGAGCTCTTTTTGGATGGACTACACGAGTCTTATGAAAGAGAGATGAGGACTATATAATAGCAAATACGTTATGGTCGATAAGTCAACAAATGTTCTCTTCGAGCAGATAGAAGAAGTTTTGATTCTTTCTACCACCATCGCTTCCCGACTCATTGAGCGAGGAAATAGATCATTTTTTCCCTTCTCTATATACTGTTTTGAAAATAGGGCAATATCTGCATTATACTCTTACTGCCTATTTTATTTTGAATAAAAAATGTGTCTGGTTAAATGTATGTTTACGAGTCGTAAGCATATCTTTAACCTATTTGAGTCCGAAGATGCAATATATTTCGGTACATATTTGTTACTGACTTTTATGTTTTTTTCCTTGAAATACTTATATTTTACTAAGTTGTACTTAGTTTTGCTATTATCTTCATGATATTTCAACAGTAAATATTATGTTAATTATATGTCAACAAAATGAAAACATGTTTAAAATTTAATTGCTAGTTATTCTCACTGAAAATGTTTATTTTGACAATTTCTATACTATTCTTGAAATAGAAGAACTATATGTTACATACTCTTATTATCTCTTTTATTTTGAATAAAAAATGTGTACGGTTAAATATATGTTTTTGAGTCGTAAACATATATTTAACTTGTTGAGTTCGGATATTTCAACAATAAATATTTCATTAATTACATGTCAGAAATTTGAGAACCTGTTTTAGCATATGGTTATGTGCTAGGATCGATCAGTTTTAAAATTAAAGGAAATTAGATTTGAACCACGAACGGTTCGTGGGCGGAATATCAAATATTTTTCGATTTAACTTATTTAATCATATTAAATTATTTAAAACCAATTTTAGTTTGACCATGCATATACGATATTAAAATGGATAGATTAGGAGAAAATGATTTTTCAACTTTACTCCGTATCGGAGAATTTCTGAACTGGTGGAACTCCCTCGAGCGTTTTTCGTGTTCTTCAACCTTTAAGATCAAATCACGAACTTGATCTTCCACGAATAATTTATGAATTAGTCCATCAACAACCACCCGTTAATTTTGAAAATATATCTCAGAAAAATTTTACATAAGAATTTGAGTGTGGACTCTCAAAACGATTGAAGAAAAAAAATCAAAATTTTTCTTCTTCAGATTAATTCCGCGGCAACAGTAGTGAGAGGAGAAAACATTTTCTCTCTCTTTATGTTGATAACAACAATGGTATCTAATACTCATATCTTTTTGTAATTAAATTGCTATTAGATATTTATCAAAGGGTAATTTTCTGTATTTTTAAATATACCTATATATTATAAAAAATTTGAAAATTCACCTAACTATCTATTATTGTCAAAAATTATATGATCTCCTAGAGTTTTAGTTGTATCGAAATTCATCAATCCAATTGATAAATATAATTGATCATTATCAATTAATTAATTAATTAATTTTATTTAACTAGTTATCTAATAATTAGAAAATAATAAATAATTAATTCAATACAACAATTATACTTAACTAACTTAAGTGACATCACCTATCACATATAGGTGTAGAAAATATGCATTGGTACCAAAACACATTTTGATCCAACTTAGTTCATTTTTCTATTCACGTTCTCTGAGCTATTCATGAGACCGAATGGACTCATATGAACAAAACTTAGGATTCAAATACCCGGTGAATTTATCTCTATAAATTTCTGACCTATTTAATCATGACATCATACGACTCCACTATAGGTTCGATGCTGAATCAACTCTCGATTCATGCGTGATACTTTTATTGTTGGTGTAAATAAACTCTATTTATTTTTACGGTCCACATACTATTTTAACATAATACCTATCGTGAATATCAGTAACAAGAGGGAAATGTAAAATTATGGTTTTACTCATCTTGCTATTATTTACTTAACTCATTTATTGATTGTGAATAAAAAATACATTATAGTCAATTGTTTCGTACAATTCACAAGTCTTATTCAATTACTCATTTCATCGAATACTTGGCCAAGTTAATTTATTTACACACCCATCAATAAAGCATAAAGTGATATTGTTGCATTCGCAATCTAACCACGATTTTTCATATCTGTGAATCACACAACTTCTACTTAATTAAATTACAATCCCAACACCGATGTATTGCCCGCTAATTCGACGCATTTGACGTATCAAAGATTGCAATTAACAAAGTGAAGTTACGTAAATGATTTTGGGTTCTAAACTAATTTGTTACCAGTCTATTCAACATGCTCATAGCATGTCTAGGTTAACCATTTGAGTTTACACTATTATTTTTCAAGACTGACATTCAACGGTTCAATCTAACAGTCGTAATACAATTCGATTGCCCAGTTGATCCTAAGACTGTAAATATCGGTCTGAATTATTTCATAAGAGTTTATCTGAAAACGCTTTTATCTTCACTCTTTTTTCGTTGACAATAGTTCCAAGACTTGAGTAATTTATAAACACGCTTTAATTTAAAATAAAACTTTCAATTTATTCATAAAAAATTTTAGTAATACAAATGTCTGAGAAATAACTAAATACAAATAAATAGTTATTACATGCTACTCTACGGACATATTTAAACAATCTCTCACTTGGACTAAAGTAGGCGTATACAATCTCTTGTCCCCAAGCCTTCTAGATGACCATAATAAACTTTACTACTTAAAATCTTCGTGAATGAATCTTCCAGGTTATCTTCCATCGAAATATGTGTAACCATAATGTCTCCACGCTGAACAATCTCTCTAATCAGGTGATACTTACATTCTATGTGTTTGGATCTCTTATGGATTCTATGTTCCTTAGAATTTACTACAGTCCCACTATTAGCATAATAAAGTGTCATAAGCTTGTCAGCGTCTAGAACAACTTCCAGAGTTTTCAAGAACTTCATAAGCCATACATCATCCTTTGCAGCTTCACAAGCTACAACATATTCAGCTTCCATGGTAGAATTAGTAATGCAAGATTGCTTGATACTTCTCCTTACAGCTGCTCCACCATAGGTATATGGGCGCCCATGACCTCTAATTACGTCCTATACTCATGATTCCAACAAAGTGTTGTTGAAGAGCAAAGAATCAAGTCACTCGAAGCCCTGCCCCTTGCTTTGCTGCTAACTGCAAAGGCACTCGAGGGAGTAAGACTGACCACCTCACCTTTGGGGTTCCGTTTTCCCCTTGGGAGAAGTTGAATCAGGGCAGAGGGCCTCTTTTTATTTGATTTGAACTAATTTGAATCTCGTGACCCCCAAAGAAAAAATGTTGCGGAGACGGGATTTGAACCCGTGACTTCAAGGTTATGAGCCTTGCGAGCTACCAAGCTGCTCTACCCCGCGATAAAGAGAAGAACTGTGAACTACTAGACAAACAAGGAGTGAATGCACCCCTATACCATATCTGTACAAATAGACAGGATGAACACTGATCCTGAAGTAGACCTCCTAGAGTCCTTATCAGCTTGAAAATTGGAATCTGTATACCCCGTCATATTAAAGTCACTACATGGATACACAAGCATGTAATTCTTTGTTCTCCTAATATACTTAAAAATATGCTTGATGACATTCCAATGCTCGATTCCAAGATTAGATTGGAAACGACTTACTATTCCCACAACATGATAAATATTAGGTCTAGTGTAAAACATCGCGTACATGAGGCTTCCTACGGCTGAGGCATATGGTATCTTTCTCATGTATTCCCCTTCTTGAGGAGTCTTAGGAGATTGCTCTTTGGAGAGGCTGAATCTATGTCTAAATTGAAGAAATCCATTTTTAGAGTTTTGCATACTGAAGCGATCCAACACCTTATCAATATAAAATGCTTGAGAAAGTGCTAATTATTTGTTCTTCTGATCTCGAAAGATCTGAATACCTAAGACAAATGCAACCTCTCCAAGATCCTCCATGTCAAATTTCTATTTCATAATCAATGACAACAGTAATGGAAAAAATGATTCAGATGGATTTAAGCATGGCTACCGGTGAAAAGGTAACCTCGTAGTCTATACCTTCATTTTGGGTGTAGCCCTTGGCTACTAGCCAAGCTTTGAATGTCTATACTTCCCATCTGGGCCTCTTTTCTTCTTATAGATCTATTTGCAACCTACAAGGTTTATCCCTTCAAGATGATTTATAAGTTTCCAAACTTTATTCGAGTACATCGAATGTAACTCAATGTTCATGGCTTCCTGCCATAAGTTTACTTCAGGACCAATCATGGCCTCCGAGTAAGAGATTGGTTCATCTAGGTCCTTGTTTGAGAAAGCTGTCAAAGCTTCTCCATAGGACATGTACCTTTCAGGTTGTCTTACAACTCTCCCACTACGTCGAGACTCCATAGTACTGGCTCATGTCGTGGTTCTTCTATTATTGAATCAGAAACAATTTCTGATTGAGGAGTCAGTGTTCTCCCACTCAATAATTTCTCTAGCACAATTGTGCTTCTCGGCTGTACACTTTTGATATAATCTTCTTCAAGAAAATGAGTATTCGTGCTAATTAATATTTTCTTGTCAGTCATATTGTAGAAGATATACCCCTTCATTCCCATAGGATATCCTACAAACATGCACAATTCTGAACGACTGGCCAACCTGACTATCTTCTGTCTTAGAACATGTGCTGGGCAAGCATATATTCTAAAACATTGAACGGATGACTTTCGCCCATACCATATATTCATATGGTGTATCAGGCACCGCCTTTGATGAAACTTGGTTCAGAATATATGTCATTGTTAATAAGGCATATCCCTAGAACGAATCTTGGAGGGATGAGTAACTCGTTTTGGATCTAACCATATCCATTAGAGTTCAATTCTTTCTCTCTAACACACAATTTTGTTGTGGCGTACCAAGTGTTGTAAGCTGAGAAAGAATACATTCTTCCTTAAGAAAGTCCTCGAACTTTCCTAGCAAGTACACTCCACCACGATCAGATCGTAGTGTTTTGATTTATTTTTCTAATTGCTTTTAAACCAATGCCATATATTGTTTGTACTTTTCAAATGTTTCAGACTTTTGATGCATTAGATAAACATAACCAAAACGTGAGTAGTCATCAGTGAAGGTTGTGAATTATTCATAACCTTCTCTTGCTTAGATATTCAATGGCCCACATACATCACTATGTATGAGTTCAATGCATTGAGTGACTCTTTCACCTTTTGATGAAAAAGGTCTCTTGGTCATTTTACTTTCTATACAGGATTCACATATGGGTAGTGAACCCACACTTAAAGATTGCAAAGGACCATCCTTCACAAGTCTTTTAATCATATCTAGGCTAATATGTCCAAGAGATAAGTGCCACAGATAGGTTAGGTTGGTTGAGTCATTGTTCAACCTTTTACTATCCCTATGTGAATCGATATTCACTTTCGTATCACAAATCATTGGTACTATAGGTTTTACGTGATACAATTTATTAGTCATTCGTGCAATAGTAATTAAGCATTCATTTCTAAAAATATCAATATCTTTATCAACGAATTTTAGATCAAATTCTTGCTCAATTAATGTAGCAAATTCTTCCCAAAACTCGAGATATAATAAATATCACACAAAATAATAAAATGTTTCTCAAAATATAATTTAAAAGTTCACACTGATGCGACTGATACTAGTGCTTTATTCCCTTAGTGGACGCTAAACTCGCCCTCCTCAAGCCTTATGATTTTCCTGAACCCCTGCAGGGAGCAACATATGTGGTTAGTAGCTGCAGAGTCTACAATCCAAGAAAAAGTAGAGTCAACTACATAACTTGCCCCAGTAACCATTACTATACCTTTAGATCTCAAACATTTGAGATACTCTGGGCAATCGCATTTTCAATGGTCAACAGCTATACAATGATGAAACTTGTCTTTCAACTTGTCTACTCTTTTCCTTTGGCAGCTCTCAGCTTCTGCTTCTTCATTTTCTTTGGACCTCTTCTCTGTTTCTTCTTAGAGCTAGAGGTGGAAGGCCCACTTTTAATAAATTTAGCATTTCTAGATTTCCTCTTGCCCTTCAGAAACATGGTCTCAGCAGCTTGTAGCTCATTCATGAGCTTATGAAGTGAGTAGTTTAGCTTATTCATCGAATAATTAAGCTTGAAGTTCTCAAGGGGACTAGGTAAAGTCTCTAGGATCATATCTACTTGAGTCTCGCCATCGACCTGAGCACTCATGATCTCCATCTCATTCAGATAACTTATGATCAACATCATATGTTCTCTTACAGGATTTCCAGGTTCCATCTTGTAGTTCATGAAGTTACGCACACATGTCTGTCTGGCTTGATGACCTTGATCCCCGAGCATTTTAGTGATGTATAACATCATATCAGTGGCGTCCATAAAATTCTAATGTTGTTGCAACAAATTGCTCATAGATGCCAAGAGTAACATCTGGTGATCTCATCAGAACTCAGCCAAGAAGCATAAGCATCATTTTCCTCTTGAGTCGTTTCAGCAGTAACCTGACAAGGGGTAGTGAGCACGAACTTGTGCTTTTCTACAATCAGCACAATATCAAGATTTCGTTTTCCAATCCACATAACTTTTCACCGTTGAATTTGTTCGCATTAAGAATAGTTGAGAGAGGGGATAACGACATGATTACTGAAAAGAATAAATAAATTTATGTAAATAAATGCCTAATTGTTTGGGAAAGTATGATGCATGATGCAACTGCTAAATATTTTAAAATCCATTAAAAAAATATTTCCTCCATGATGTTATGATAAAAAACAATAGCTTGTCTCGTCGAGGGATGAAGTCCAAACTATCTCCTATCGCATCGAGACTCCTCTCGTTTGGTTAACGCTCAAATGTCTCTACATCTAGGTTAACAAATCACCAATGGTTTCGGTCACCTTGACCCCATTGACTAGCCCCTATGGGGGGTTTCAATGTGCTTCAGGCTAAGTGTTTAACCAACGCATCAACTCTTAGATGTTGCTATGGACTAACAGTCCGTCTATGGGACGGAGCTGCCCCACCACTCCCTTTAGAAGTCTTAGCTTCTGAAGCAACTCGATGACTCAAAACGACACGATTTCAAAGTTTCTCACATTCAAGTGAGGATCGCTATGGGCGGTTCTAACCCTTCCTCATGGCACAATCAAGTTTGCATTGGAGACCTTGAGAACGTTTCAACGTAAACGACTCTCTCACTTAGTTTAAAAAAATAGATTTTTGGTTGTTTTTTAAAAAACATAACTTTTATTAATTTGAAAAACATGATAAAATTTATAAATCATTTATTAATTTTAAATCTCAAATTAAAATCATAACCATTATAAATTTCGTATTGTAATTAAATAGTAACAATTATTAAAATCAATTTGATATTGACATATCTCTAATCTATATGACATATTATATGATGATGTACGATTAAAATTAAATCATATATTTTAATTTAACCTTTCTATTGGCACATTTCTAATTACAATCTATAAGAGGATAATAAATAAATCATAAAATATTTATGAACTAATCTCTAGGGCTTCTGTAATTCGCTTCTTCGTCTCCATGTTATCCCACCATTTTGTAACACTTTACAAAATATTAGTCCCATTTTTAAAAATAATTTAAAATTTAAAATTTTAATTTTCCAACATTTACTTTTATAAACAAATTACCAAGCAAATAGTAAATTGATTTAATTTTAAAACAATTTTTTTAAAAATTACAAGTGTTGAAAATTTTATCAAATTAAATTAAAATGAAATAAGGGACTAAAATTGATTTTGAAATCATATTTCGAAATTTGAATTTCAAAAACCCTCGATTTCCTAAAACTATGGGTTTTCAAAACTTGTAGGTTTCCTAATCCGATTAAGACTCTACCGTGCAAGGGACAACACATGGCAGCGACGGTCAGCGGTGGCGAGTTGCAGTCAGCGATGAACAGTACCTCCGGTAAACAATATCGACGTGAACAATCGGTGGCTGGCCGACGATTTCCAGTGACGATTTCGAGACGACGATGAGTTTACAATGAATTTTAAATTTACAACAATTACAATAATTAAATTATATAAATTTTTATGCATCAAATTTAGCGTACATAAATTCTTAATAAAAAAACATCTAGAACCAATAGTTCGAGATCCAATCACAAAACATATTCAAAACAATTTTGAATCTACCATACAAATATATGCCAATATCTATAAAATTCACAATTCGTTCGTTTTAATTATCTATATGTATAATCTTTAACCTACACTCTGATACCAATTGTTAAGATCGATCGGTTTTAAAATTAAAGAAAATTAGATTTGAATCACGAATGGTTCGTGAACGGAATATAACATGGTATGTAGTCGATTATGTACACAATTGACTTAGAAGGCAAGGATCACAGTTTTCTTTTCCAGTTTCTTCTTAAAACAATGGGACAGATGAATCAAGGCAGGCTGACTAATGCAACCAAAACAATAAAGAATGTAGTCCAGAAAAAGGAATTCTTCAAGTCTGGAATGAATGAAGAAGAAAATACAAAGTAACTATCAAACCAATCAAGAATTAATTCCTCAAATTCTTAATAGAGAGCCTATTTTTCTCTCTGATCTGATGGCTTCTTTGGCTTTTTAAAAACTCTTGTAAGCAAGACGTTATGTAGTCGATTATGTCACAGGTGAAAGGACTCGTATCCGAGAGTGAGAATCTGTATGCATATTTCTTTCTATAGAGCGCAACTCCTTACCGAGTCTTCCAAGAGCTGGTGGCTTGGGCGGATCATCTCAATCAACTTTTCTCCATTCTTGTAAATCTTCAACGTCGGAGTTGTTCTTATGCTTTCAGATTTCGCTACCACAAAGCATCTGTCCACGTCAACCTTCAACCAGACAACAGAATTATAATCATTTGACGGAAGAGAACGACAAGGACGGTCATTTTAAGTATACCTACCTTGAAAAATTTAACAAACGGATATCCAACGCATAGCATGTTCATGAATGAAGATAGTTCTTCACATACTTCATTGGATGCAACTTTAAAATGAATCACTGAAACACCTGAGAGTTCAAAAATTTGCCTAATCAGAAAGTCGTAGCGAGTTGAATCGGGTGATGGATACAACATGACGTTTATAAGCAACATACCTGGTAACGATATTGCAGCTTTGAACTTGTCTAGTGTAGGAACCTCCTCTACCTCACTGACTACTATACTCTGAACCAACTCTACCCCACGAGATTTTCTCAATGCAACTTGTGCAAGGCGTAGAGATTCAGCAACCTCAGCATCCCCGGGAAGTTCTCTCCTCAATACCTCATAATCTCTCACAGCTTCTCCCCATCTTTCAAGCTACAACATACAAAATTTAATAAATCAATAAGAAGTCAAGAAAGTTTCACGACATCATCATATGAACATACACACTAGCATGCGGCTTTCACCTTAACGTTCGAAGCAGCCCTACGGAGAAGTGCCTTCTTGTAAGCTGGCTGGATCTTGATGGCTTGGTTACAGTCTTCAACAGAATTTTCCCATTGTCCAAGCTTAGCCCAACACACTGCTCTATTGCAATAGAGAACAGAGTTTGAATTATCATATTTCAGGCCTTCTCCATACGCTAAGCAGGCTTCGGCATATCTTCCAGAGCTGAATAAATCGTTACCTTGAGACCGAGCCCTTGCCACCATTTTCACACTATTTAATACCTTTACCACATCAACGTGATTATTGTAATTGATCTTTCCAGCCTTCTCAGCCATCACTACCGCATTCTCAAACCTGCAAGAATTCTATAATCTCCTCTTAACTTAAAGCCATGGGAGACAATGAATCAAAATTAATTAATCAAACGTACCTTCCTAGTGCCATCTCAACCCGGGCACGAATATATAACACGTAAGCTTCAGAATGTATACCGAAGAACTTGGTATGGGAGAAGGAAAGCAGATAGTTTTCCATCTTGGGAACGTTTGATAAAGTGGAGTCAGCATCGTCAAGCTGATGGAGCTTCAAAAGGGCTTCTGCTTTACAAGCAACAAGCTGTGAATTCCATTCAAATCAGTTGAAGCGGTTTTGAGTTTGTTTTTCTCCCATGAATGGAAAATTGAGAGATTCAAGTCTAGAGATCTACCTGAGGACAGAAATCTGCTCCAGCTGCTATGGCTGCATCAGATTCCCTAAGTGCAGCTTTCCAATCACAGATTTTCCGGGCATCTCCACAATGGTTAAGATGCTTCTCGATCAACTTCAACTTTTGCAACTCAGACTGATCGAGGGGTTGTCCACAATAAAAGAGGTGGCTCCGGGCATTTTCTACCTGCCCAAAGCTGGAAACAGGGAAATGAGAAAACCAATGGGTTTTAATAAACCAAATCGTCCCAGAGAAGTAACACACAGGAACAGAACTTCTAAACGTTTTTTGAGAGCTAAAATTATGGTTCACCAATCCAACAAGAGTAACAGCTGAAGCAAAAGCCAAGGAAGACAAAAGGCCAAAGACAGTGAGCTGCTTGCAGTAGTTATAAGAGACGCATTCACCAATACTAATAACAAACACCATGTGGTTTAAAACAACACAGACCAAGCAAATTAGTTTCACATTAAGATGAACAGTAACGACAAGGGTAAACGAAAAAACAAGATCTTGTTCCAGTTCAAACACTCACCGGATATATAGAGCAGCCAGCCTGTTGTGAGCCCTCCCATAACCAGGGTCTAACCTCAGGGCCTCCTCACACTCCATTACCGCATCTCCCAACCTCCCGAGGGCCGTCAACGCCGCCGCTCGGTTACTACGATATGCAGCATTTTCTGGTGATAATGAAATAGCACGGTCATACAATGACAAAGCCTCCACAAAATTCCCTCTTCTATACAACTCGTTTCCCGCCTTCTTTACCTCCTCTGGGTCGGAGCTCGCCATTGCTCTCTTAACCATCATAGATTCGCCAGCAAATTGTACGTTGCCAGTCACAGTTCCATCCCCGAGGATGCCGGTGCTGCTTAATTTCGCGCATCCGCGTATAATGCTTCCGTGCCCATAGTTCCCCATCCCAGAACCCAAGACGTCGGTTCTATTGGCGGCTTTAGGCGCGATTCCGGCCTTAAGGACCTTCCCCGAGGGACAAATGTTACCATTAGGAAGCGAATTCGTTGTCGGGTTTGAAGAAACTGAGTTCACTGCATTCGTACTACCTCCAAAACTTGTGTTGCTGAAGCTTTTACCGGAGTATATCAGTGGGGATCCGGTGGAGGCCGACCTCCGATGACCTGGTCTCCAATTCCGCGAAGTGGTTGCGGATCGATGGGTTCCAGAGTCCACCGGACTCGTTTCGGTGGAGCCCGAGAGCTCTCCTGAGTGGTTTCTAGAAGCATCCGATCGTTTATTCAATTGGGTGCTGTTGGTATTACCTGAAACTGAACCAGAGGAGCTTGAACTACTACTTGAAGTGTTCGCACCGGCACCACCACAGACATTTCCACCATTGATTGAGCCGCTCGTCACCAATGGCGACACAGGTGAACCCAGATCGTGTTCATTAAAATCCGGTTTGTCGCCTCCGCCACTCAACGAGTCACGAAACATGTTGGTTACAGATTCAAAGCCCATCTCATGTATCGATTTACTAGTATGTGCCATTTACCCAAAGACAAATTGCTGCTACTCTGATATCACTCTTACTCAGAAATGGTGGAATGTGGAAGTAAATGGAGACAACTAAAAGAGCAAAGGAAATACATGAATTGAAAACAGAGAGAGTCTCTGAGAAAGACACGGGCAGAGGGGGAAAGAAGATGGGGATCCCGTGAAGAGAAAGGATTGCAAATAATGAATCTGTAATTGATTTATATATTCGTATTTTCCTAATACCAATAACTCTTTTCCGGATTTGTCTTTCCTTTTCCTTAGTTGGGCAGCTTCACGAGCACCGATTATGACGCTAGCTACCGTCCCTCTTTTTATATCCTCTACCTTACACAATCACCATGACGAAGTTTTTCCCTTTTCTCCCTCTATTTCCATTTCCCTCGTATTTTTCAACCTCTTGAAATGATCTTAAAAGTGGTTATACATTGATTAATTTTATATCAAATTGTAATTTATTAATTAATTTATAAACATTAAATTAATTTAATAAATGATAAAATATCATCGTATAAATGAATAACACTTCATTTGATTCGATAATTAATTAATCTAAAATCTTACCATTGGAATTAAGACAAAAAATTATGTTGTTTACCCTGTTAAAATTAATGTTCAATAAGTTATTAGCACAATATCAATATCGCGAGTTGATTCACGTTTTGTATTCTACGCGGATGATGGATTAGGATTGAATGTCGTTGGCTCTAATGATAGGCACGATATTTGGATGAATCTGGACCGTCTAATCTAATCTGAACAGTCCAGATCGAATAAAATTTTATTTGAGAAAAAGTAAAAAATAAAAATAATTTTTTAACATTTGATCTCAGCCTTCCAGATCTTATTAGATGAGTGAAACCCAACTTTCTCTTTGCAATTGGACACCAACTACGGAAGAACCCCATCCGTGAATGATGGATTCCACCTGATTAACTATAATATTTTTGAAGTTATTCTGTCTTGAAGTGAACTCAAAAGATCAACCGTAGTGAGTTTTCACTATTATTTGTATGTACCAACATACATATATTACCATAACACAACGGATTGATAAAAAAATGAGTGGATGACTAGAGACACCAAATATGCAAATGATTAGTAATGAAGATTTTGTAAATTATCCAAAAGAAAAGGACATTTTTGCAAAATACATAATATAAAAAGAATAGTGATTGGGGTTTTAAATTGGTAGAAATGATCAGACAGTACTCCTCACGATTTCGATCCAAAATATGCTCATATCCACTCATTAAATAAATAACTATCGTAAATTAAATAATCTCTTATATAGTAAGTTCCCTTTTTTAGAAAGAAGATTAGGAATGGTAAAAAAGATCTATTTTATTCTTTCTTATCTCCATCATATTCCTATATTTATTTTCTTTATTATATCCATATTCATAGAGATAGAATTTGTGTCAGAATTCATAAACTAATGGAATGACTAATTCTTTTTTGTAATCGAAAACGACGGGTTATTGATATTTTTAAAAAGCCATATTAAATTGATAATGTAAAACTTTTCTGCTTCATTTACTAGATGCTTTGTATATTATTGCTCTTATGAATGGCAAACCGATACCGTAGAATCTTCCTAATTTTATTTACAAATTTTCATCAATTTATTTAATATTTACTTCAAACTAATAACTAGATGCTTTTGTATAATGCCGCTCTTCTGAGTATTGGTAAATCCAATGATTGCCATTATAGGAAAGTTTTGGGATGATTAATGTTTTGTTGGATTTAACTTATTAAATTAGAAACAACGTTGGAAAAAAATCTACATTTATTTAAAAAAAAAAGCAACTAAATGATTAGGAGTTTAAAATTATGGTAAATTCAGATTAGCGTAATCCCCAAGTTATAAATTGACACTTAATAAAAAATATTAAAAATATGATTTAATTATCAAGTGTCAATATATAACTTGAGCGCATATGATACTCTAGAAATACGGTACTCTGAGATTACTATAATTTTTTTTATATTTAAGTATTTCACTGTTTCTTTTTACAAAATTACAAATTTTATAGAATTTGACGTATTATCACTCAAACTCTTTCTTAAGTATATGTATGAAAGTTGAAGCATGTATATTGATTTGGTACCTCATATTTTATCAAATTAACTTCTTACATTTAACTTTGTTTTGTGACCGCGTTTCTTATCGAAAAATATTTGTATTTACGTAAGCGGTAAAATTTCTTATGACTAAATCAATATGTGAAATTTGTTTATATCAGTGGCAAAGAGTAACTATTGAGCATGAAAAATCTTCATATAAAATATTACGAGTGGAAAATTCACCACTGCTTCCCTAGTGAATAGGGCATAACTGAGAATGTATTTAGGCAGCTGGCCATGTGATGATGTGCATGGTTCCATGCCAGTGCAAGCTGGCCCACTCAAGATACTTAACCACGTCAGCATTCTCTACTTCAACGTAAAGGTAATTATGGTTCGATCTGATCAATTTTTTATGAAAATTTAAACTGAATCAAAATTTTAGTTCATCAATAAAATAAAATCGAATCGGATCATTCACATTAAAAGAATCGAAAGACACATTCTTTGATTTGATATTAATAATGAAAAATATATTTTAAATCATTTTTAAATGATATTATTGAAAAAAATAACATAGAATCGAATTTTGTTTCAATTCAGTTTGGTTCGGTTTTATATGAAATGATATATAAAAAATAAAAAAATACGAATTTAATGGTTCGATTCAGTTCGAAAACCACAAAAATTTCGAACCGAACCAAAATCTCGTTTCTCTTTTCCTGAACCGAACCAAACACATATAAAGAACGACTGAATCGATCCTTTTTCAGTTCGATTCGGGACGATTTTGAACACCCCTACTTCTACGATCACCATCACAAGCAAAGCTTGCAGCTCTTCTTCATATAACTACTCTAATTAAATACATAAATTTTTTTATTGTTATTTTTTTATCGTTTACACGATGTACCTTTAAAGTTTTCAATCAATGGATTAATTACTGTCGCGGAGGTCAGGAGTTGCTGGCCTAACGAGTTTTTTTCAAGGTGCTAGGTTCTTTCACCTCTGCTTGAGTCATATGCCTTGAGAGCCGAGCTCCTTGCCTCTTTACTAATCTCACTGAGTTGTTCATTTTTTACTCTAAACAAAAAATAAAAACATATAGAAAATGTTTTCACATTTTCTATATTTTCTTTCCATGAAAATTTACTAAATGAACCCATAACTTTGGTAACGTCTCCTCGATTTACCTTTTTTATCATTGAAAAAAATAATAAAAATTTATGAGAGTCGAATCTCGAATCATATAAAAATAAAATCTAACTATAATATAGTTTGCTCCGGTCACATGTAAACTTTCTTAACTAATAAAAAATGATTATTTAATTAACACAATATTAATTTAAAAATGTGTGAGATAAAGATAAAAAATGTTCTTTTGACCAAGTAGAATAATAAATAGATGGAGGGTAATGTGTAAAGAAGACGTGCAATTTACAAACCGTGTAATTGGACAAATAATTAATCAGCCAATTTATAACTAAACATAATTGAAGAGGTTAAACTATATAATAAGCCAGTATGCAATGCAATAATCCTACGTCTTAGTATGTGTCACATATAATAAGTGTATGTGTTATCATATAATTATAGTTATGCTCTCCACATAATGAAGAGTAATTTTAAAGGAACTAAATTAAAAATTAAATTTTAATCGATCAGGTGGTGCGACAATCATTTATAGATTGATGTTATCTTATTTATTAAAAATGATTTGATAAATGAACATACGAAAAATTGACTTAATCTACAACATGGTATTTGTCGAATTACTGAATTGATTATTTTTATTATCACAAACATAGAACCAAAGTCTCATTATAACCAGTTCAAATAGCAGTCATGTATGTGCGTATTCTGATCTCTTTCTTTTCACATAAATGGAAATTAACAATTCAATTGAGAATGGTGGATGGGATAACGTTCGGGTATGTTCAGGAATTGGACACAACGTGACCCTCACTACGTTAAAAACTATACATGACAAAAGAATATATATATATATTAATTGATAGCGTGAAACATTGCTCCATAATAATTCCATTTCACCTATTCTTTTTCTTTTTTAATTGCCAAAAGTCTTCTTTATATATAAATTGGAATCCAATGCTTGATATTGTAATTTTTTAAGGGATTTAAGTGATCATTGTTAAAAAGATCATAGGAAATTATGAAATTTATGGACATCAAATTCCGGATCATATAGAAACAAATACTTACTATGATCAGTTAGACTAACAGTTTTGATCAAATGATTATTTTAATTGTATACATTAAAATACATGAGAATTAATCACTTTTAATTTCTTTAATTAAAAGGATTATCTTTAATTAAGACAGATCAATGGGAATAATACATATTCTTCTTTCACAGATTATTATTTTTATCACAATGCTTGTTAAAAATGACACGAGAAGAAAAGGGCAAAAAGGAGATTTCAAATAACATGTTTTTAATAGTCCTTAACATGAATTTGTGTATACTTTAAACTAACTATTGATGCGTCAAAAACGTAATTTTTTGTCGCTCATTAAAATAATATATCATCTAAATATTCATTAAAGCTTTATTTAAATTTTAATGGATCTAGAATTTACTGTTCAAAATGTGCCTGTAATTTGATCATATATAGAAGACTGTCAAAAACTTTTATATCGTGTTGTCGTCAAATAATTACTAAACGGTTAAAAGTAACTCAACTCTTTATTCCATGGTCAAGGTCTGACTATTATGAAGTACAAGAAAGTGAAAAGCGGGTAAATATTGGAATGGTAGAAAGGGTACAAAAGGATCCATAATTCTAATCATGTCATCTCTTTATGTTTATTACAATTTTTACCATGCGGAATGTGTCTTATTTATGATTTTTTCTACATTACTAGACACCCCAAGATTGATACACTATTGATTACGAACCGTAATTGACCACTCAACAGGTGAGATGAGCTCGCTTTCATCGTTAATTAAAATAATCAACTTACATCATGTGTAGAAGTTAAATGATAATAGAAATAAATTTCATATCTTCACATTTAATATTATAATATATATTAAATTAATTATATTACATGATAAGAGTTATTTAGCCTATGTCAATGGTGATGAAAGTTCGTCCTCATCCTGTAGAAGCCATGTTCAACTGTGAGGCAAGTAAGGCTTACAAGCTAGGTGCCAATCAAATGCAGATCTTACAAATGAAGAAGTTAAAGCCTCAAGAAAGTAGATTCAAGGGACATTTGTGTTCCACAGAAGCGTCTTTCATGTATGAGTATGTTACAGCAGTTCCTTCTACAATTGATTGGAGAAAGAAAGTAGTCGTCTAACTTCATAATAAAATTAAGGCATTAGAAAATTAACACTATGGTATTTTTTTTTTTTCAAACTCACTATGGTGTCTTAAACTGCGACCATGTGGCAAAAATTGAAATTACGATGACATCTCTATTATCTCTTTCTATCTCCTATCAGTATGTATCTGTAACAGTAACATAAAATGACTCATTTTCTCTTTATTTATTTGCATTTATGTCTGATATGAAACCATATACACTGTCAACTCATAATAATTATGAATAAGTATTGTGGCATTACATAACATTTTTCTTAGATCATGAGTTTACTCCTCAAAAGTCATTAGTTCAATCTGCACCCTGGACAACCGATTATTTAACTGCAGAGTCTGTGAGATTAGTCGAGTATAAGTCACGATACTCGCACTATCCAAAAATATAAAAATAAAGCACTGTTTGAAGAACAAATATTTTCATTACTGCACACAATATTTATTTGGAGATACCATGCAAAACTTATATAGTAATGGGATGTTGGAATATGTTCATAAAGTAGCGTGTAATAACTATTTATTTATATATAGTTATTTCTCAAACATTTGTATTATTGAATTTTTTATGAATAAATTGAAAGTTTTATTTTAAATTAAAGCGTGTTTATAAATAACTCAAGTCTTGGAACTATTGTCAACGAAAGAAGAGTGAAGACAAAAGCGCCTCCAGACAAACTCTTCTGAAATAATTCAGAATAATATTCGCAGTCTTAGGATCGACTGGGCAATCAAATCCTATTACGACTGTTAGGTTGAACCGTTGGATGTCAGTCTTAGGGTATAAGAGTGGAGGCTCAAATGATTAACCTAGACATGTTATGAGCATGTTGAATAGACCGGTAACAAATTAGTTTAGAGCCCAAAACCGTTTACCTAACTCTAAATCTAATTGTTATACCATAAAGATATTTTCATAATTACCTTAATCTTGAGGTGAATATGTAACTTGACTTGGTTAGTTGCAATCTTTGATATGTCAAATGAGTGAGTTCGAATTAGCGGGCAATACCTCGGTTGTTGGGATTGTAATTTAATTATCTAGGAGTTGCGTGATTCACAAATATGAAAATTCGTGGTTGGATTGCGAAAACAACAATATCACTTTATACTTTATTGATGAGTGTGTGAATAAATTAACTTGACCATGTATTCAATGAAATGAGTAATTGAATGAGACTTGTGAATTGTACGAGATAATTTACTATAATGTATTTTTTATTCACCGTCAATAAAAGAGTTAAGAAAATAATAACAAGAGGGATAAAACGATAATTTTACATTCTGTTCTTATTACTGATATTCACGATAGGTATTATGTTAAAATATTCTGTGGACTATGAAAATAAATAGAGTTTATTTACACAGACAGAAAGTGTAGAGCACATGAATCAAGAGTTGATTCGGCATCGAACCTATAGTGAACTCGTACGATGTCAGGATTAAATAGGTCGGGAATTTATGCAGATAAATTTGCCGAGTATTTGAATCTTAAATTTTATTCATGTGGGTCCATTGGATCAAAATGTATTTTGGTGGCAAAGCATATTTCCTACACCTATATGTGATAGGTGATGTTACTTAAGTTAATTAAGTGTAATTGTTGTATTGAATTAATAATTTATTATTTTCTAATTATTAAATAATTAGTTAAATAAAATTAATTAATTAATTGATAATGATTAATTATTTTTATCAATTGGATTGCTGAATTTTGATACAATTAAAATTGTAGGAGATCTTGTAATTTTTGACAATGATAGATAATACGGAGAATTTTCAGAAATTTTATAATATAATAGATATATTTATAAATACCAAAAATTACTTTTTGATAAATATCTAGTAGTAATTTGATTGCAAAAAGATAATGATGATAAGATACAATTGTTATCAACACACAAAAGGAAGAGAAAAATATTTTCTCCTCTCACTACTAAAGCCACCAAAATTAATCTGAAGAACGAATTATTTGATTTTTATTCTTCAATCGTTTTAAGAACTCACACTCAAATTTTTATGTAAAATTCTTCTAAGATATATTTCTAAAATTAACGAATAATTGTTGATGAACTAATTCAAAAATCATTCGTGAAAGATTAAGTTCATGATTTTGATCTTAAAACTTGAAGAACACGAAGAATGCTCGAGAAAGTTCCACCAGTTCAAAAATCTTTGATACAAAATAAAAGTGAAAAACCATTCTCTTAATTTATTCGTATTAATATCGTATATGTATGATTAAAGTAAAATTAATTTTAAATTATTTAATATGACTAAATAAACTAAATAAATTTTTTTTATATTCCGTCTTCGAATCTTTCATGATTTAAATCTATTTTTTTTTTAATTTAAATTCGATGGATGCCAACAAGGGAGAGTCATTCAAAGCTCTTCAAAAACGCAAATTATAGCTATCTCACACTAATGATGGAACATGCGTCCTCATAACTAAATCACACCTAAAGTGAAAACCTCATAACTAAATTACTCAAGCATCCATGGGGAAACCAAGCTGAAGGGGGAATTCAAATGGGCGTTAATTGCTAGATTGGCGCAACTCAGGTCGCACAAAGTCTGCATCTGCAGGCACCGAAATGTCTACAGTTGGTCTGAGTTGAGCACATACTTCAATTGCTCCATGTACTGGATCAGACAGGAAGTTGCTTATCAGATCCCGGTTAACAGCTGTTCCATTGTCAACTGCAACCAATGTCTGCTGCGTGAGGATATAGTCAAAACGCGGAGCCCACTTCCGTGATCCTAATCGTGCTGTTGTTGAACAGTTATCGACCATAAATGAAACTCCTCGAGCGTGCATGAACGGGTTCAAAGAATCCACCGATTCAATCACACTTTCGTTAATGATTTCCGAGTATGAGTGTCCTTTCTTCCTCAGTATTTCAATCTGCAAATTTTTTTTTTCAGGTTTTTATTAGATGATTACTTGATCATTTCCGCAAATTCTTAAAGCACGTTTTTATCAGATGATTACTTGATCATTTCCGTAAGTGCCGTTAAAAGGGAAATTCATACCTGGGCCATCATCAATGCCACATAAACACCAGCTGTGAAAGGATACAATGGGCCGAGGTCACCAGCTGGCCGGCCTCGACGGACTCTCTCACCAACTTTCCACATACGGGTCTGATCGATTTTTCCCATCGGAAAAGCTGGTAAACCATCCTTTTCCTACAAAATTCGAATGAAAACACTTATCTGAACAGAGAATCATAGATACCACTGATGTGTTCATATATCGAAGTGGTGAGAAAAGTTTGATATTACGTACATAAAAGCGACGGCCAGCCAATACAACGCTACGGATTTCACTTCCACTGGCTACATCTTCATAGCATTCATATAGAATGTCCATGCAGGGATAAAAAGATGCACTATAAGCTGTCTCAAATTCCCTTTTGTCATCTTCAGACAAGGAATTGTATACAGCTAACATTCCCTGTTTAAGGAAACAAAGAACTATTAAGGTGGATGCAAAGCAAAAAGAAGGTTTCAAAATCTAAGTAAAAAATGCAACCTTAGTTGAGATCATCTTTGATATAATCCCGGTTATGCACTCGACAGTGTTCTTATAAGCTAGGTCTTCACTCATTCCATTTTCAGTGTATCTTCTAAACAAGGACTCCACAATTCCATGAACAGCACCAAGCAAAATGCCTAAATGTCGAATAAACTATCAGGGGTGCAGATGGAAAATTATGGATTTTTGCCGAGAAATGTAGACTTATTTACCTCGCTCGCCAAAGATGTCACTCTTATATTCTTGCTCAAGTGTAGTGGCAAATGTGAAAGGAGAACCAAGAGCAACTGACCATCCCAAGGCAACATCTGTGGCCTTACCATCAACATCCTACACACATGAACATAATGAAACATGTTCAATACCTCAAAAATTTCCTATTTGAACTATATAATGCAAAAAGAAGAGTGTAAAACAGAGATAGAGAGACAGAGAGAGGGATCACCTGGTGAACTGCAAAACTTGAGTTAATTCCCGCACCATTAATCTCCTTTCCTTGAACATAGAGTCTTCTAACAGATGGACCCATTCCTTTCGGGCACACAGCAATCACACTGATATTCTTAGGAAATTCAAGTCCAACTGACTGTAAATGCCCCAGAAGGAATCCATGAGAAAGCCCAAGTATACTGTTTGGCTTCATGTGAGAAAATACTTTCTCATAATTATCTGCCTGCATGATGAAATAAAGTTAGAAGTTACAACCCTATACAAATTCTTCGAGTATTTACACGAAGTGAAAGCATGTTGAGTAAACAATACCAAATTATGCAGAGAAAGTACTGCGACAAGTATATCTTTGAACTATGAGATAAGCATTCAACATGAAAACACAAGTTCGTTCAGCTGGCCATTATCAAAGTTAATTCTTCCGTAAAATTATATATTTTAAGGCACATGGAACCATGAGATATAATAAAAAAGAGGTGATTATTAAGATAACCATCAATTGTAAGCATCGAATAACTCCTACAGGTCCTTTATATCTCAAAATACTCCAAACTTCAATAGAATAGAAAAAAATCTTGCCATATGGATAAAATGTCACTCAATTGACATGACAAAATACTCTAGAATCAACACATAAATGCCTTTATCTCCTGATTATTGCGAGCTATAAGCACCAAGCGCAGAATAATCAGAGAGAATGTAAGCTAGAAACAACTCAAACAAGCAGAAATAGTCAGAGAAAGGAAATCACACAAACATGCGCACAGAGGTAACATTATAACTATGAAAGTGCACATCCATGAGCAAAAGCATTGAGCTTAAAAGACCAGAGCAAAAGTTTGATCATCTACTTTTAACTGACCTGTGCAGAATCAGAGATTAGCAGCAATACAAGATCACTTCCTGAGACAGTTTCCCATATATCACCCAGAGTCCCATTTTCTTCATTAAAACCAGCTGCACGAGCTTCTGCAAAAGAACGGGAGCCCTTTCTCAATCCAATCTGTATCGTCAAAAAGCAATCTCAGAGAAATTATACATTTTATATAAAAGATGGGTAACAAAACAACAGCATAAAGCAATCTATTGTAAACACCTTAACCACAATATCTGACTTAATTTCCGAAAGGGAATCCCTCAAATTTTGGGCCTGAGCAGGTCCCTATAGAAAGAACACAGGAAAGTCAGCACTCAGCAGGTCAAATAAGTATAAATACAAAGCCCATGCATTTCATTTTGGAGGAGAGAAGGAATTACAAAAGGTCCAAATAGAGTTAAACGAAGAATTTGAAGAACAAAACCAAACTTAAATAACTAAGCCAGGAAAGAGTGCGACTTGAAAATAATCACCTGGGAGCCCCAACCAATGACGCCAATTTGCTTAATCCCCTTGAACGCATCAGGCAGCAAATGGAACAAATCTCGACCTCCTCTCACAATATACTAGAAAGGCCCAACAAAATGAGTACGCTTTATCTTTTCAGAATATGCAAAACCAAGCATTTTCAATAAAACATGAAAATGTAATCTAAGAACAAAGCTATTTGCTTGTTTCATTCCCAACAAACAAAAGCACCCAAGAATACTAAATACAGAGAAAGATAAGAGAGACGAAAATAAAACCTCATCGTGACCAGCAAGGTTGACCTTCTCCTTCTTAAAGACAGAGGTGTTGAAATCAAGCGGAGCTAGCGGCTTGATCGCAGGCACAGACACCATACGAGCGCCAAGAGCCGAGCCGCAACCATTAGTACCAATGCGTCTAGCAGCTCTGAGACCCTTCAGGACCTTAGAGGAAGACGACGACAGAAACCCCAGATTTGGAGCTCCAACGGTCTTGGGGGCAACTTGGGTAAATGTTTGGGAAGATGGAGCAGAGAGAGATGCAGAGAAAGAGGTGGACGCCGCCATAATTGACCCAACTCAGAAAGAGAGGTAGAGACAGAACAAAGCCAGGGGTATTTCGGAGTTATATAGTTGGGAGTTGAGGCTGCAGTTTGAGATTGCGAATTTCTTTCGGCCTTCCGGGATACTTTTTGTGGTTTTAGGCCTTTCAATGCAGGTAAGAAGGACTCGTTGCTACTTGCTACTAAATCTCCACCCGGATCCGATTAATTATCCTTTGTTCCTTTGCCATAATCAATTAACAGGGTAAAGAAAGACTTCGACTTCACTCATTTTTCTTATCAAAATCGAGACTTTAACTCAAAAAGGAGTCTCTCTCCGACGTTGGGAAAAAATTGGCAGATTCAACCATCATAATCAATCCCAACTAGAGGTGACGAATGAGCGGGTTAGGTCCACGAAACCAATTGAACCAACTCGTTATAATCTAGCCTGGCCCGCGAAATTGGCTGAATCGGTTTATTATAATCCGGCCCAGGCCGACCTGGTATTGAACAGTGTCGGGTCGGTTAAGGCTCGCAGGCCAAGTCCAGGCCATCACGGGCCTTGTCTTCAAGGCCTATGGTCCGACCCGGAAACTAGGCCCGACGGGCCTGAGCCAGCCCTGCACTTGAATCCACTCTTTTTTTTTTAAGAAATTGAACAATTATGCATGTAGTGAAGTTTGAACTCTTGACCTCTCCCTTACAAGTCACACTCTTTATCAATAGACCAAGACAATCTTTGTTAAATATATTTTTATTGTCTTTTAATACATTTTATCGAAACTTCAAATAATATATTTTTGAGATAAACGTATTTAATTAAATAAAAAATAATATTTTTCATTTAAATGAATATTTTATTCAATGAAAAATTAGATTCATGAAAATTTTAAAAAATATTGGGTTAATATTCCTAACATTTTTTGTTGTGTCAATGAACATGAATTATAAATTAGTTATATTTATTTTATTTTTAGATTTTACGTGAATATAAATATCACTAGTTTATAAATTTAATAAATAAAATAATTATTTTACTTATTTTTACAAGTTTTTCTATTGAAATTTTAAAGTAATAAAATAAAATAATTATAAGAAAGTAACATGAGTTACATATAACTTAGTGGTAATTCCTATATTTTATCTATTCCTCACGAAGGTTCAACTATCCACATCTACATTTTTTAAAATTAAATCACATTAAAAGGAGGAGAAACAGGCCAGTCCGATTATTTAACTGGGATCGGCCCGTCACGGGCCAGTTCATTCTGGGTCGCCCTAAAATTCCAGTGGCCCGGCCCGTGAACCGGTCAAGCCGAGCTGGCCCGACTGCCACACCTAATCCCAACCATTAGTTTGATTTTCCCCTCTTTTCTTTACAATCGGTTCAACTGGTAACCAAACATCATCTCTTTCAAATTTCTTCAAACAAAACACGAGCTCCATTCTCTCCTTTCCATTCTTCCCCATCCTCTCTTCAACCCAAAACATAGAGCACGCGATCTACAACTCAGGTGAATCCACCACCGCTACAGCTCTTAGCAAGGTCATGTACACATCGATTAGCTTCCCTCAGGGACATCGATCGAGCTCTCTTATCCAGCCCTAGAATTGTAGAAGCTTTTCTCGTGATTTAGGGTTTTGGTTCGATAAGTTCATGAATCCTTCAAGTTCGACGATACCCAGATATGATCGAGCTCTCTTATTCAGCCCTAGATCATTTTTCTTCCTCTTGTTGGAGAAGTTTCTGGACTTGAATGTTCCTGGAGGAATGTTAGTATTTTTAGGACCTCTTTTGTTAAGATTTAAAGAGAGAGATGTTATATGCTGCTACATCAACTGAAAAATGCCAATTGGATACCTAGATTTTGCTCATTCTTTTTCTGATTCAAGAGTTCTTTGTCATTTTTGCTAGATTTCTGTTTATGTTTGGCTATGGGGGAAATGATTGATTTTTTTGTTCTATTTCTATGCCCTGTCATTTTGGTTGTTTATTTTGTTTCTGATTTATTTTTATTTTGCATGCTCCTTACTTAATTTATAATGAATTATAAAATTTTCTAGATAGTTTACTAACTTTAAATGATATGATCGTTAGGTTGAAATTTCAGTCATCGCAATAAGAAAAAAAGATAATTTTTGGGAATATGGATTATGCTTATGACATTTCTATAATGATTTTTATTGTAATCGATGGGCTTTGCTTTTCATTATATTTTGGTATCTTAATCTATATTTGTAAGTTCTTTATCCAAATTTATGCTGAATTTTTCAAAAGAACGTTTAAGACATGTTTAGTGACTGAATTTCACCATATTATACTTGCCGAAGAATACTCCATAATTTGTGTCGTCCGCAAATTATCTATCTATGTTGTTTTCAAAAAGGGTATGTCAACATCTGCTTTCTTTTAATTCTTCTGAATCTACTTTCAAGCAAGAGAGATAGCTAGAGAATGAAGATGTGTGTGTGTGTGTGTGTGAGTGAGAGAGAGAGGGAGAGAAGCTTTATGGGGTTGTGGTAGTGCATGCCAGAGATTCCAATTAGATAAAGACAATGAATAGAAAATCATCTTATTGGGTCCCTCTACAATGAAATGAGTTTTATATTTGTAGCTTGTCTAGAACATGTTTTTGGTATCCCGTGCCTTTCAACTTATTAGTTGGGCTGGACAATATTGACACGGCTTGTATTATAGTTGAATAGTTTTATGTGAGTGTTGTGAGCTCAATGGGCTAAACATATTATTGTTTTCACACATATTATTGATGTCACAAAGGTAGTCTGCTTGCAGTTTTCATTCTTTTCTTCTTTCTCATTTACATTCTCAGTAAGTGACTGGTTTATATAAACTTGACATAATTTATCTGCAACCAGAAGCATACTGCTTTAGTGTTTTCTCATGAAAACTGTAATTTGTAAAGGTGCAGTGATTTGTTAGGGCCAGTTGGTCGGACAGACATGTATTGAGCTCCCAAAACTTACTTTGTCATAAGGTTAATTACTCATATCCAAATGAACATCTTATTAGTTGGACATTTCATACTTTACATATTTATTACACTATATCTAAGAAAATGTGAATGGATCTTCATCTTTGTTAAACCGAAATGCTAATATGATTATGCATTTTTTACCAGATAGAGGCCATGCATATTTTTTTTCTAATCTATGCAGAAAGGGTGTTGTGGATGTTTTTAGTTAGATCTGTTTTGTTCAGCTAGTTTTGTTAAGTTTGTTTATTTTGTATAGAAACTTTGTTGTGATCGCTCAGTTGATATATGTAGATCATTATAAATATATCTTACTATAGTTTTATAAGATAATAAAATATATGGTTGTAGAATAGTTTAGTATACTAGTCAGGTTGCCTTGGTATACGAGCGATTTATGTATTCTAGTGACATTTTAATGTAATGCTTCTTTACTTCATTGTTTATGCTTTGGCAAAAAGGTTGGATTATGTTCATATCTTACTGTTATGGGTTGCTCTTGAGAAATAAGATCAATACTTTGTTATAGTTAGAATGGATTTACTTGAGAACATAACATTGGTTTGAAGTTGGATTTTCACCCAATTATAAAAGTTTCCTTATTTTTTTTTGCAGCGAAACCTCTTGATTATTGATCATCAATAGGGAAGACTTGTAGGCATTGACAAAGTTAGTAGTCATTTACTTCTGGAATGTGAACTCGTATAAGAATTTATGTCTCAATATCATTAGATTGAATTGAATTTACTTAATTAAATGGAACTTGCTATGTTGTAGACTAGTTTTTCATTTTTTTGCTTTTTTCACATTTGTATACGGAATGTAGTTGTAAGGAGATATTATTTGAGGTTGTTTTCTTTCATGAAAACTATGTTATTCCAAGTGTATGTTTGTTATTAGATGAATACCATTGTACATGTTATCCTTCAAGCAATTAAATAAGAGGAACAATCCTACTTTAAAGAGAGAGAACTACATGATCAACATCATTTTTTGTATGATTATAGAGATTTCAACATTTATAGAGTTTAACTAGCTTATTTACATGGTGAAAATTTACAGAGTTTTTCGTGGTCGGTTTTGGATCTGTGGATAATCATTTTTCACTAGGAACGGTCCATGATCACTATCCGGATAGTGGGATCGTGATCTGGCACCGATCATAGTGCTTAAGTAAAGATGTTTTCCTTGTCATTAGAAAAAAATGTTGATGATGGGATTTGAACCCTTAGGCTAAAGGTTGACACATGATCATTTAACCACTCAACTAACTATGCTTATGTATAAAAAATGAACATATTTAATATTTCATTAAACAATTGACCATTTTTATGGTATTTTAATTTATTTATTTTTGTGATTTACACATCTTAAAGTTATCAAAATTAAAATGAATTTCACCACCACTATTTTATTATATTTAGACATTAATTTTACTATTGTTACAAACTTATTAAATTTTAACTTATAGACAAACACTCTTAAATCTAATATATTATAAATTTATAATAATGATCTTAACATATTTAATCAATAATTATCTTTACATATTTATTTATTTATCTTTTATAATGATCATTTAACCAGTGAACCAACTATGCTTATGTAAGTAACGAAAATGAACATGTTTTATATTTAATTAAACATTTAACCATTTCTATGGCATTTCAAATTATTTATTTTTTGACTTACACTATCAAAACTTCGCCACCACTATTTTATTATATTTAGATATTAATTTAATCTTGTTGTAAAATTATCAAATTTTAACTTATAAATCAAACACTCTCAAACCTAATGTATTATAATGATAATCTTAACATATTTATTCAATAATTATCTTTACATATTTATTTATTTATCTTTTAAAGTTTGAAACCTCTTATTTAGGGGATCACATATCTGTTTCCATGAGAACTCTGCTTAATATTATGTTATTTTAGATGACTTGAGATTAGTTTCATTTAATAGATAGATGACTTGGTGTTATATAATCATTTTCTTCAATATATTGAAGTACTATTAGCATATATCAATTTTTTACTAATAAATTATTAAGAATTGATAGGATCGGTGCTGTCATCAGTGCTGTCATATATAATCTTATTATATAAAGTATTTTCGCTAAGATATGCCCATCAATGATCCAGGTCTAGATCACATACATTTATAATATTTAGTGAACTGTACTAGCAACCATACATTAAAGATTCCATACTTTAATATGTTGCTGACAAATTTATTCATTATCTATGATCTTAATCCTCTCGTACTAATATTATATCATAGTCTCATTAATGAAAATTAAATTTTCAGATATTTATATAAATTAGTCAACAATAATTTAAAAGAACAACTATAAGAAAAATGTAATTGTATTAAATTTTATATTAAAATGTCAATACACATGTTTTGAAGGCATTACCCCCAACAGTAACAACCTTACAAATCTTATAGATGTTTAGAAAATGCCTCCATAACCTGCAAGCCCAAGACTACCAAAAGTCGCTCTATCTATATTCACCTTAATCCATCTTTATGGGGAAGGATGCCAAAATAATTTCAAGATATGCGGGGCTCTGGAAGGATGACTCAAAATATAAAACTGATGAAGTGTTAAAGCTCCTCAATTGAACTCTACATCGTGCCAATTCTAAAGAAATCTACTTCACGAATGGAACTCCAAAGTAAAGCAAGAGCTTCACCAAAGATAGGTTTCTACTCTCAAAGGTGACTTAATTACGAAGGAACCGCACCAACCAAAAGACGGTAATAATGGAAATTTGCCATAGAGTCTTCAATTGTGTGCTAACAGATATCTTCATCACCGTCTACCAAAGATTTAAGAATGTACCGTCAAACTTGATATCCTTCTTAAAAATACTCAACACAGCATCCCATAGTTCACGAGAAAAAAAAGGTATTATATAAAGAGATGATGTAAGTCCTCCTCCACATCACAACAAAGATGACACCAGGAAGAAAACATATAACCACAGGCACGCAACGCAGAATCAGTAGACAACTTACCATGAAACAAGTGCCAAGTACCGGATGTACCGAGATGGTGGAATAAATGGTTTTCAAACCTGATTATCCCAGCTAATAGAATTCCCAACCTCAATAAGAGAGGCATATGCCACTTTACAAGAAACAACACCATCCAAAGAACATGCCTAATCTAACGAGTTTATGTTAGAGCTAACTATCGTTCCTTCTATCTCAGAGGTGAGTGTCAGATGAGAAGAACGAAAAGACATGGGGAGACGACAACCCCTTGGATCAGTGTGCACATTTTTCACAAGGGGCTCTAAAGGAGGATGTAACAACGATGCTCATCTACCAAATCAATCACCGGAGTTTCCAATCAATTGTTTATAAAAAATGAACCTTAGAATGACGACCAACCAACCACCTAGAGTTAATTATCAAATGAGTATAATGATATTTTAGGCCAGACCAAACAGAATAAGAAATATACCATGACCTTGGTCAGTGATCTTGTTTACGAAGATAAGTGAAAACTACAGAGTTCTCAGTTAACAACCTCGATGCCAAGACCTTCTTCTTCTTTAGGCTTGCAACAAAACCTCAAAGCATTAGAACAAACTTAAGAATATCAACTGAACATGTCTAAAAGAAGTTTCTAATACTAGTATTTAAGTAATTCAAAAGAGAGGAAGACCAACGATAAATTTGAAAAGAATGTAAAAATGAACCTTGAATCACTGTATTAATAAAAAATAATCTGTCTGTCATAGATGAAGTTAAACCCTTCAAAGATTCTAATTTATTTTTAATTTCATCAGTCTAAGGGATCAATCACGGATGTTCAAACGCACTACTAAAGAGAGAAACCCCTAAATAAGTCATAGAATCTCCTCCCTTACGCATTTTAGACATCGACAAAAATTCAGTAATTCGGGTCTCCGAGATGCCCTTGCCGAAATAAATGGATGATTTATCCCAATTATCCCGTTGACCAGATAGAGAACCATAAAGCTCAAAAGCATTTAAAACAACTTACAAATTCTTAGAAGAAGTATTGCAGAAAAGAAGAACTTGTTGACTCCAAATTTAGGCCTTGTTTGGCTGCCTGTACTAGACTGTACTAAAAACTAGACAATACTATTTGAGTCATGTCTTGCGTTTGACTTAACAGTCTGTCCAGATTAGTATATACGGTGAGACTAAGTAGTACTTCTATTACCGTATTAACCAATACAGTCTTTATCACTGGGACTCAATAGGACTAAGAGACAGAAGAATATTTCAAATCCGCCTGTTAATAAAACTGATTTTACTTATAGATATTTAATGTGATGATGTCATGCTAGAATTTTTAGGGTTTGAATTTTCTTTTGATAGGTTTTTTTTTCATATATTTATATAATATTCACATTTTATTTAATAATTGAATGTGTATATTAATGTTGTTCTATATATATTTTAAAGATTTTTTATTAATGTAATGTACTCTCTACTTGAAAATATGAAATATTTTTGTTTGTGATCGAAAATATAAAATAATATGTAGTTTCAGGAATAAATGACGAAAGATAGTATTACAATCTAGTACTATCATGTACCAAACAATATACAAGTAATATATGTTTTTAACCAAATATTGAACTGCACAATTAATTCAATACAATCCAATAATGTCCGCATAAATGTAATACATTACTATATAATATTATTATGACTGACAAACACGCATTAGTTTTTCTTTACTCAAATATCTCAACGCAGTTTCTCTTTGTTATAAGGACAACGCAGTTTCTCTTTGTTATAAGGATCTGGGAAAGAACTCAAAACGCCCGGTAACAGACGCTAACAAACTCATTAACTAACACAGAAATATCAACCACTCACACAGACTCGCAAGTGGCAGCACACTCCTTCCCAGAAATTATAAATATCATCCCACCGAAAAATGAAGGCGAAAAGAGAACTCAGCGCAGATCCAGAGCACCAAAATGAAGACGAAGAAACAGATGTCACTTGAAGAATACCTCAATTTCTATCACTCAAACAAACAAGTAGAAATCACCGTCGATTATCTTCGACAGGTCATCTTCTCAGTTCTTTTACTCTCTTCTTCATTCTCATTTAAAAATACAAAAATTGGCTGTCTTCATCATGTAGTCATGTAGTTTTGATCTGCTTTGAATTTTGATTCAGTATCTTAGTTTCTCGCTTTAGTTTAATTATGTTGATTTTGTTTTGCTGTTTTTCAACTGCTTTAGATCTTCGGCATGCATGGCTACACGAAAACCAGTATTCCAAAGGTAAAACGAAATCGCAACTCATCACTTATTCTGTCTGAAACTATGATGGACATTCTTAATTCACCTTTTTTGTCCCCATTCTCTAGTATCTATGATTTCGATCATAGCGACTGTTTGGATGCCAGGAAACTCGAGGGAAGATAGTGCATAACTTAGGAAGCATTTAACATCTTTGATTTGTTTAAGAAAAAAATAGTATGTCTCAATTAATTGACCTTGGCAAAACAAGCTCGATTTGGTCATGCTATCTAGTTACCTGCCACTTCTTTTAATCATGAGTTGACTAGCAACGAAACTGAAGCCGACAACACTCCTCTGTTTCCCTGTTTCTCAGAGAAAGTTAACTGATGCTCTGAGATCACTCGATCTGGTAAATCCGTCTCGCTCTACGTTGAAAGAGAATATATCATCCTTAGCGATCATCTCGCTCGAGGACATAATCAAAGACCTCAATGATCTCAATTGGCAAGAGTGCTGCGTCACTTCGGTCCAAATCTTCAGCTCTGACAAACAGACCTCAACTCTCAGCCCGAAGAACTCGGAGCCAAAATCGAAACTGAAAGCTCTGAAATCGAGGAGTGTCAATGATATTTACTCCAACGATGGAACTTCCTCCTCCTGCGCTTCGGAGATTGACATGCCAAAGAGGAAACTAAAGTCCACAACGAAGGGACTCACGAATGGTAGCTACAGCAGAAAGAGTGATCACGAGTCATCATGACCATACTTTACCTTTGGTTCGTATTGCAACTGGTTAGTGTTAAACCAGACTGACTCGTTTGACGTTTCAGATAATTGATTATGTTCCATTTTGCCTTGTTTCTCTGCAAATTGAAAACGTTATTATGGATTTTTCCTGCTGGAGTCTTATACGCTCTTAAAGGTAGTATATGCCATATTGTTAGGAACTTCAAACTAGGGGTATTTGGGATCACTGGATTAAAGGCAAGCAAGTCTGTGATTCTGCATTAGCACAAGGTTTTTGCTCTGTTAAGTTCGATTTTATATCCGTGCGGCATTTAGAAGAAGGGAGAGTATGCAAAGAGGCTCAGAAATTAAAAAACAATTTTTAGGAGTCGCATTTTGTTAATGAAATATGATTATTTTACAAGAAGAAATACTGAATTGTTTATTAAAATTTTCTGTTAAATTTGATGTCTGGTAGATCATGATTTAATAAAGTCTTTCATCATACTATGGTTTAGCCAACGTTAATTTTAAAGTCAGGGTACTACGATGAATGTCTAAAAGAAATATTATTAGACAATAGTCTAAGAAGAGATAGCATAATTGTAAAACTAATATTTTTCATTAAAACCTAAACATAGCTTCAAATTTCATTTTTTTCTAAGTTCTATCTTCTTCAAGTTCTCTTTCATTATTTTAATGTGTGGGTCTTCATCTTCCCTTTAGCTGCGTCTCTCTATAGGAAAGCATTAAACCCAGCGCCAGATCCAATAGGACTGATAGAAGTAAAAGGGCTATCAAATAAGTTTCACTGTGCTTAAGACGATCACTAGATTTCTCGCCTTCTGCAGAAACTATATGTTTGGACATTTGCCAAGGTAAGCTTAAGATTATTTAATTGAATCTGACTTCACCGAAACCAGGTGTGCTGTTCGTTCTTCATTTACTTGACTTCTACTTACATTTCCATACCTTACCAAGTAGAAGAAGAAAAACTTTATTTTGTTATGGGTAATTGAGACTATATTCTTAAGAGTTACAACCAAAATCAAGTGACATCAGGTCTACCCTGTACTTCTGCGTGAAAGCTCACGGAAAGGAGGTGACATCAATCCTGTCTCTTGAATAAAAAAAAGTCATCTCCTGCTTTTTTTTTTTTAGAAAAACAACTTGTATCAATCAAGGGAATGATTCTTTTTTTTTTCAATTTCACAATTTATGAAGTTGTATAGAATTTAGGAAATATTATTTTCCCATGCATTAACTTTTGTTGGAAGAAGTGAGATCCTCTATGGAAGAAGCTTTTGGATAGTGGGGGTGAAAGAATGGTTGACAAACATAGGCAGCTCCAAGCAAGCATTTGCAATACCCTTGTGTTCTTCAAGTTCTTCTTCATTGACATACAATAGTTCCTGTAAATTCATACATAACTTCACACTATTGCTCAGCTCAGATTAGGAATGCTAATAATGGACTAATCATAACATTTATGTTTTATTTCGTGTTTACGAAAGTGTTATTAGTTACCTTGCTATTCAATCTTTGAATGTAGCCAACAAGCACAAGTTGCATCTGCTTATCAGATATTTGACCATCATTTCCATCCGCTATCCACATCTTTTGCAGGAAGAGAGTGAAATACTTTACGAATAATATTCGAGACGAACAAAAGGCGTGAACAAACAAAACTGGATGTACAATCTAAGGATTAACTCTAATCGTTAAGTGATTGTATCAGTTTTTGAACTTTTCACAAAATAAAACTGAAAAGAAAAAGAAAGACTTTCTAAAAATAGAGAATTCAAAGTAATATACCAAATATTTTCTCCTTGGTGAAGAGGAACAGTGATCCCATCCAATGCTAACCACAACCTTGACGGTCTTAACATTACCAACTTTAACAAAACCAAAGTATATTCCAACAACTTGGTCAGGTAGTGCTCCATTCTCTGTAAATCATGACGTATAATTCATTTGCCACAAATTAAAACACCGAATAAAAAACGTCATCGTAACAACTAAATTAAGTTGACAAAAACTATATATTTTTAACTTCTCTTTTAACTACTTGTATTGTATCCTCAAACAGAATACTCTTACCACAAACAAAATTTATAACATGGGGGAAGGAAACAAATTCACAAACCTGAGATTTCACACTCATTGCCATTCAAATATAGAGCGGTCAGATAAATTGGATCAATCTGCAAGGCTTTATCTACCCCTGTAAAACCATAAGATAAATGATTGTTGAAAAAATGATTGATAATTCAACTAGGGATGGGACTGGGAGGCTTGTAGTATAGAAGCTATGCAGAAATGAAAAGATACATACAGTCTTCAAATGGAGGAAGACCCCAAAGCTCAGGCTGAAATTCAAGTAGACAACGAAGCACAGTATCCGCTAGGGAAGAACAATCAGTTTCTCCATGAGGTGGAACAGCCACAACCTTCATTTTGGCAGCCTTGGCTGCTTTAACACCAACCCTGTTGGAATTACATCATTCACTAAATGTTAATAAGAGGGGCGGGTGCTTTCGGGGAATGGCAAAAATACACAGTATTATTCGGCAAGTTTATGCGGGTATTAAACGTTCGAACATTCAGTAAAAGTTTGAATAGGGGTATTAGGTAAAATGGCGTTACCTGATCCCAATATACTGTAGTTAAAAGGGGGAAACAAAAAGAAAATCAAACAAGGATTTTTAAGGATACTTTTATCAAAGTATAATCGCGAAAGGATCTAACTTACAAGGAGTCTTCAATTACCAGGCAGCGAGAAGCATCAACACCCATTCTCTTTGCTGCCTCTTCAAATCTGAAAGAGAAAAAGAAATACTTTCCATATTCGGCAAGGAAAAGACATTGAAGCAATCTAGTTAGCGCTAAGGTGGCCAGGTTGATTTTAGTACACTTGTTGTCATGAGTACATTTAGTTTTTCAATTCCTATTAAATTAAACTGCTATCTTTCATTCACGTCCAGTATCATTTTTTACATCTTAGAAAATGTTTTAGTTTGAAGAAAAAAAAAGACGCGATAAAATTTGCAGATAAACTTTTGGCATGCATCTCAGACAGAGACAATAATATGCACTGAATTACTTAATGGGAAAACTTAAAAAGAACACAAAAGAAAACAAGACAAAAACCTTACATATAAGGAGCAGGCTTCCCCTCTTTAACTTGGTCACTACCAAGTATTACTGAAAAATACTCTGTCCAACCTACACAAGATACTTGATGGACCAATTAGTAAATTAGAAACAGAAGTCACAAGATTTAGTAGATGGTCAGATTAGTATATTTAGAGCTTGCGGGGCTTCAAGTTATCCAAGCTAAGAGTAGTTCTTGTAATTCAGATACAAGACTGTAATCTCTTCAAAGACTAACTGGATTGTTGATTTCAATTAATTATCAAAGTGCATCATCACAGTTCTTTCAAACCATATACCTTTTTGTCGGTTACGTTTATATTCATGCATAATTTCCAATCCAAAGGAGGAATGCAAAACAGAAAGATTTTATGGTCTTATGGAACTATAGTGCTTACACTATTCGATATAGTCGGTGTAAGTGTATTATATACTTAAAAATTTTGACATTTGGTAGTTGATAATGGGCTATAATTAGATATTTACTAAAAATAACATAGAAAGATGATCCGGATAGATAACAGATTAGTCAAAGACTTTGTAGGTCAAGGGGAGAACCTCTTTGGTGAGAAATTTTTGCTTCTATGTATTCTCGTAAGGAGTTTGAAGCAAGTGCAAACGGCACATTATGAGAGTGGAGATGTCTGATTAGGCGATTAGCACCAGGAAGTGCTTTGGCATGAAGCCACCTGAAAAATAAAGTTAACTAGTTGAGTAAAGATAAATTTTCATACATACAGTTATAAAATGTAAAAAATTCCCATATATAAGACAAAGGATGCCGCCATTAAAATGTACGCAAGCAGACGATTATTCGATTAATAGATATTCATATATCATAAATGACGTATCAGTCTGAGGCATGTGTTAGAATTTACAAAATGGACCTCAAACGGGATTTCCAGAAAATCTGTGATCGAATGAATATGTCTCTTAATCATTTCATGCATCTCCAATCCAAGTCTAAAACATGACCCATAAAACCGTTTGAAACAATTCTTCAGTCACAGATTTCAGATGGAGATCATTTTCCTTTTGGTAGTTCCCCTTCAAATGGAAGTGAATCCTCAGATAAACAATTGTTTGAAAGGAGCAGCTCCAAAACAATATTTGTCCCTACTTTTTACCGTCCACCTTACGATCTTGAAAAGATCTTAAACATCAGAATAACAATGGTGCATTATCTACAAGAATAGTGAACAAGAAGAACTCATTCTCTGCACATTTGAGTAATTTTACTAAACTGGCTGTGGTACTGAAAACTAAGTCAATTTTTCAGAGACAAAAAAAAGATAGAGATATAGGGTCTTACTTTTCTCTATACATGGGTGTGATTTCTTGGATAAACTGGTCAGGTGTCAATGGGAGGTCATAGTCCCTAACAATGGCAACTGCAGAATCTTTCTGGGTCATGCCCAGTCTCTTCCTTTCTTCTCTCTCCTTGTCCAAACCCTTTCCATATTTAGCCAGAAAGTCCCCCAAAACGCTCTTTGTAGCTCTCTCTGCTCACAATTAACCACGCATATACTCGCATTTTTTCAACAACGTGGGAAGTAAATAAATAAAAAAATTCGATTCAAAGAAACACTACATAGTACAATACCTACCATACCTGTGTCCAAAAGGGTCCCATCCAAATCAAGAATCAGAGCCGAAACTTCTATTGATCTTGATGGGATGCAAGAACTAGACTTAGAGGAGTCCATGGCAGAGTCCGGTGGAGTCTGTACGATTTTGGGCGCAGTAAAATGAGAAGGAAGAATTATTGGGAAGCTTGTGGATTGTACATGGAAAGTAAAGGGGGATCAAATACAGTATGAAAGCTCAGGAGCACGTTGAGTCTTTTGCAAATTGGAGAGGGAAGGTTCCAAGGAAGATAAAAGGTTTCCCGCATTTTTTCTGCGCAGAGATTGAATGGAAAGGGAATGAAAATCAAGCAGGTGATTATTTTAAGTTTATTTGACATTGGATAATCCGAAACTTGTACCATTCCAAATTCCTAACAATTTTCTGATTATTTTCTTTAATGCGGATTTCCTTTTTGTTCTTTTAAATATCCACTTTCATATCTTTTTTTTTTTGAGTTATTTAAATAAATATAATCTTTCCTTTTTTGTTAGGATTTTGTTTAAGGGGGCTAGGATGAAGTGTGATTTGAGTGACCTAATATACGATAAGTAAGTCTGAGAATGTGGGAGTTGACGGTCAGAGTGTGAAGGACAAACAACTTTAGGCAGCCACGAGAAGGTGATGAATGCCTTTGAAATTCTAAGGTAAGTGAGAACTTTGAGGAGAGAATATTCTCGAGATTTTTGTCTCAGGATCAGTGAGAATTGAATGTCTCAATAATGATACCAAAGGTCCTTTATATAAACGGGACCAGGTGGGGGCTGCTAGTGCGCCCTCATGGTAATCACATGATAACAATGTGAACACGTCTAACATGTGCATCACGAACTTAAAACAATGTCACATTAATAAACATGGTCATACTTCATTCTCTTAATCGGTCGCGCCTCAGCAACATCGAGCAGTCGGATTACAAACGTTGGACTCACATTGCATAACAGACTCTGAAGGAAACTTCCTGTCGCCGAGCTTCCCAGGCGGCAGATTGACTGACAAGACACATGCAGTGAAGCACGGGGCGCCCACCATAGGGACGGGGTGAGGTGCCTCAAACTCAACCCGCCGCGGGACCAACCCCACTCTTAAGAGACGGTTCATGTCTTTTTTACCCTTCTTCTCTGGAATGGGGCATATCAAAGGTGCCTAAGGAGGCCATACTCGTAGAGTAGTTTTCTCTCCCTCTCTTGGTATAGCGTAACATTGACATAATCCTACCATACCATAACCCCCAAATTGTTCCCAGGCAAGAAAGGCTCCTCGACTTTTGTCATTAAGTTCGAAGACATATACTACACTTTTAATATGTAATTTCATATAGCAAGAATCGTCACATTTATAAGTTTAGGGAGCGTCCCTCAAAAGTACGTTCAATCATAGATCCTGCGAAGCTTAGCGTTACGCCACATAGGCACCACATGGGTGTGATTTGACGCCATGTGTTCAATCTTGACATGACACTATCAATTACGTGGATCCATATTTACATCAGCCCTCTGTTTAAGGTTGAAGGCATAGTAATCAAGCTTGAACATAACTTCTTATTTTAGCATTACGCCATTCGCACGATTTATGGGCTTGACGTCTCCATCCATTTTTCAAATAAATCATGAGAACATATATCATTGTTTTTATTATTACAATGTAAGAAGAGATCCTGTTTCGAGATAGTATGTGTGAGGAATTCCCAAACTTTGGGAGAAGTCATTGGAGTCCCTGGGACCCCGCCCTTGGGGAGAGGGACTCTCCCCCTTCCCCTCTTCTACATAAACCGCCGAGAGGAAGGGGAGCTCAATCCTTTTCCTCTCGGCTTCCCCCATTTTTGAAGTATATATATTTGTCATGGCTCGCATAAATTCTAAAAGAGTCCTCAAAGCTCGCAAAGATGGTCCTGGACCCAAGTGTCCTCCTAAACCATGGAATATCGCAACCAATGATGTTGGCTGTATCATTCGCGGGATGGGACAAAGTCCTGGGACCGATGTCCCTCCTCACTCGGTTCTCTTGATGGAGGATGAAGTTGTTGGTAACTCTAATTATCTGAAAGCAAGTTCTAACTCACCACCGCACATGACGCGTGGTGATTTTCTGACATCTTTGATTTCGTACGCTTGTCATACAAGGACTACGGGGGGTTGGTGGTGCGATTATATATTTAGATTCCCCAACCACACTACAATTTTGAAATAGCGGGCATCTTCGAAGCCTTAAGGATCAGTTCACGTCTCAACATCCACATTGACTTGTTTGCCATCGAAACTTTGGTATTGTGTTGGAGTCGACATATGCATACCTTTGTCATAGGATAGGCCAAGTTTACGCCTACTTATGAGGATGATCATATACTAACTCGACTTCCATTTTTCGGTGACCACTCCGCATTTGCGAGCGTCACCTCTGATGTGGACCAAGAAATTCTCAACCTCTTGATGGACGGTACAAAATGCTACAGACATAAGAGAGCTAGCTTTTACAATTGGATCGACTATTTCTTCAAAGGGGATGGAGCTCTAGAGGGTCCACACTTTGGCGACCGGGCTGTGGAACTTATTGCCTTCGTAGTGATGTGGTTGTCTAGGAGGGTCTTTCATGGTAAACATTTAAATTAACATCATCCGTGCATTATTTTCTCATCCATTTATTTATTCACTTCACATGTGCGCACACTTCAAGCATTTTGGTGTCCCATAGTCATACCAGGTCAGACCCCTCAACTCGTCATAGGGGTGGGTGTAGTCCCTTAACCCGTCGTGGGGACGGGTTAAGCACGGCGGGTTTAGTTTCAACTCGTCGTCGGATACCCCCCTCCCGATCATTGGCATACTAGTTTATAGAAATTTCTAACTTTTTCTTCATCTTTACACCATGCAGGGCGGCCTATAGACATGGTCAGCCCTCGCGTCTTTAACATGGTAGTGAGGTTGATTTCACGCAAGTAAATCGCTTTGGCCCTGATGTTCCTCGGTAACTTGTACGTCATGCTCAACCTCATTCATGATGACCTCAAACGTAGCTGGTCCGGTACAAGATCAACACTTTTCTTGACTGTTCATTTTTGCAAATATTCTTTTGAGAAACATTCTCTGTGTGTGCTCCTTCCTGGTCTATGGGTTATAAAGGTGTCACGGGCACACCCCGGGCATTGGCATGGTTGGGTCATAAACCCCCAAAACAACAGAGCTCCATCGATGAAATTAACGTTCTAGGATAATTTGCACCGAGACCCTACTCACGTTGTCCTGAAGGCTTTGTTAGAGACATGACATGGCCCTTTATTGGACGGTCGATTGAGCTTCGCAACAGGGATGGTCTCTCAATAGTTCCTATGGAGGATCATATCATTTTAGCCATTCTTACAACTGTCTACTCTTCTGATGCTTGCCGAGAGTGAACATGACTCTTATCTTAACCATATCAGGAGCACCTGTTATCAGTGTATTGGGGTTGTTCATCAGTTTGGGTATAATCAGGGGGTCATCCCTAAGCAGGAAAATGACTTGAACCTCCAGACATCTTCTCTTATGGTTATCAGACACACACAATCATAGCGAGACCTTGAGATCCATCCGCATACCATCGTCCTCTCGCTTGGATGGGGTCACTTCTTCGATGAAAGGTATGTTGGCGGACTGTGGCCGATAACTGGCAGAGTTTCATACAGAGCCCTCCCTTCAACCAGCCTTGTAATAAGATATACCATGGAGACTTCACGCTTAGGGTGTGGAAGTCATCCTCTAATAAGGAGGATGTTGAGTACCTTCCTATCCCCACTAAGAGAAGAAGAAAGCCTCCCCACTCAAGAAGAGGATAAGGGGGACGAAGAGTACCTCCCCAGCACGACTGAGATAAGAAGAAAGGCTTTCACCGTAACTGAGCTGATTTAGAGGATTTAGCAAAGGCCTCTACTCCTGAGAGTGTCGAGTTGCTTAGGCTCAGTCGCCTCAAAAGAGGGGCGAAGGACATTACTATAGACGGGCCAGCAGACGTTCCTGCCCCTTCCCGAATTAGGTTTCTGGCCAGCGTCACCTGCTCTAATGGCGAACCCCTCGTAAGTAACAATTTTTTTTATTTCTCTTTATTCTGCCTTTCACATTAACTTACACATGTATATATGCATTTTTTTTACTGGCGGCCGATGATACTTCAAGAGAGGTCAGCGAGGCTTTCCATGAGGTAATACGATAAGGCGTTGAAGGCGCTCGTGAGGTATGCACATTGTCATTCCCTATCTTTTGTTGATTTGACTGACGTTTTCTATCATGTTCTTTCAGAATTTTGTCACGCCTTCCTCTCCTACCTTGTGGTTAGCCCCTGCGGGAGCAAGAACACGGGTTTAGATAATGTGATAGATCCCCTGAGGGTTACCCCTGATTTGAATGCTCTCGCACCCTCGCTGAGTCGATCTGCGAGTCTCGACGTTCACGTGACGGTAAATTTATCTTCCTCGATTTGTTTGTGCTTTATCATTTCTAACTTGTTTCTCTGGATCAATAGGATTCTCGAGACCCCTTCGCAAACATTCTTGCTTTTTCATCTGTTAATAGACGATGTAAATCCATCAGTGAAGGTTATATTAGGCTTGCAATTCCATTAGATGCTTTGCACGACATAGGGCTTATCTCACACTTGACACATTCTTTGGCATCATTGGGTCATCTGACGAAACTCGGCCTGTACAGCAAATTGAGTCTTTTGTGCGTCTAAAGACAGTCACGCACGAGTCGAGAGGGAGATTCATTGGGAATCTTCTTAGGATGCTCATAGCACCGCATAGGACCGTACTGATCCAGTGTCTACTGGAAAAGTCAGATCAAATGGAAATACTTCTATCGCCAATAATGGCCAATACTCTTCTTTTGATCTCGACTTTTTTTCCTTGCCACTGGTAAAGGTAATGTGGGAGTTTCATGACATGATGGTTGACGGCCTCCTACTCCCGTACTTGTAGAGGGCAAAGTGGTCACACCTCAATACGCACTTTAGCAGCATGAGCAGAATGTCATTGATCTACAGACATCTCTCATCATGTTGGCTCAGATCCTCTACATCATAAATCACCATCTCATGAGGATGCATATCCTCGGGCTCTTGCTTTCTTGTTGGGTTGCTGACGTGACCTTTCCCTTGCGGGAATGAACTTAGAATGGTTTCATCCTCACATCCACACATATAGAAGGCTTCGTCCTCACATCCACACATATAGAAGGCTTTAGAGGCGTCGTCTTAGGATCAATCAGGTGGAAGCTTTGGAGGCGTGAATAGCGGAGCAGGAGGAGATCCGAGCTAGAGTAGAGGCGACTATGAATGACATGAGGAGCGATATGGGTAAGCATCGTGTCGTGTCAGAGCATTAACCCAACACCTCGGGCAAACTCACTCCTGATTTGTTTCTTGAACCGTTGCTTCTTCTCTATATTTATTTTTTATATCCCTGTAACTTGTTAATACAAAATATTATGTTATTATTTCATTTAACAACATATGTTCCTCCATACTTTACATTTTACGTCGCTCTTACTTCCAATTTTGCACCATCTTATCAATCAAAGCTAACTTATAAAATTTAATCATGCTATAACGACCATATTTCACTAAGTTTATAACAAAGCACGACAAAAAATTTTCTCATTGGAAATATATCAGGACGGCCGGGTTCTGCCTTTATATCTATGTCAGCCTCCATAATGAAATGAGTATTAAGTACATGCTTTGAGAGCATATCTCTCCCCCCTCCCCATTTTTCTCTTTGGGAGTGTATCTTATATAACGACCAATTTCTGTATGGGGGAGGATTGTAACGACGACTAAGTTCTACCTAGATTGACTCTAGTGGGGTTCAGTGATTCCGATGTCATTCTACCTCACTAGATATGAATTTTGATTGAGCGATCAAAGATGGAACTTGTGTTAATATTTGAGTATATATTTTTTCATACATCTCTTTGTTTGCATACCTATTTTCGCTGAAACGTCTTACATGTATTTTAGGAACAAAACTTTACTGAAATGGCTTACTTTCTTAAGTGCATTTCAGGAACAGCCTAATTAGAAACTAGGAAATAAAAAAGAATTGTAACATTAAGCATAATATTTCTTAATATACTTGAAATTGACGGTCTTCGGCATGACTTGGTGCATTTGAGGGTCGGTTAATCGAGAGTACCCGCTATCGGCCACGGAGACGATCTTATAGGGTCCTTCCCATTTGGGCTCGAACTTATTAGCATGTATCCCTTTCAACACGTGCTCAACCGCTTTCAGCCCCAAGTCCCCCATGACAAAGGTCTCAGGCTTCACAATGACTTCATACATCTGACCCATGCGCTTTTGATACGCCTGGATGTTTTCCTTTGCCTTGCCTCTTATTTCCTCCAAGGCCTCTAAGTCTCTGAGGCGTGTGGCATGTTCCACCCCGACGGATGAAAATTTTTTAGCGGATGGTACCATCACCTCCGCGTGTATCATGGAATTGCATCTGTACACTAACGCGAAGGGTGATGCTTGTGTAGGGGTATGCTTCGACATTTTGTATGCCCATAGTGTTAAAGGTAGTAGCTCATGCTAGTTTTCTTGGACTTCATGAACCATTCTACTTAGGATCTTCATCAGTGTCTTGTTGGTCACCTCTGATTGGCCATTTCCCTTAGGGTAGTAGGGGAAGATCTATCGTGGTGGATGTTATAATTCTCAAACAACTAAGGCACTACCTTGCTTGAAAATGCAGTGTCGTTATATGATATTATCCTTCTGGGAAGTCTGATTCTACATAATTATGTTCTCCTCGATGAAGTTGTAGACTTGTTCCTCCATCCCATTTTTTAATGCAACTACCTCCACCCACTTTGTGAAACAGTCTGTGGCGGCTGGGATCCATATGTTTACCTTTGAGGCGGGTGAGACCGGGCCTATGAAATCCATGGCCATGAGACCTGTACTAGGTGCAAGGGCATTGAGGGCGCGTGTATGATGTTCCCCAACACTTGGCACGCATAACACTTCCTTGTGAACTCTATCGAATATGCCTCCATAGTCGGCCAGTAATACCCTATTCATAGTAGTTCCTCGTACAAACGTCTTTCTCCTTGGTGTTCTCTAGAGGCACCTTCATGCACCTCTTCCATGATCGTGCGTTGTTCCTCAAGCCCAAGATATTTGAGGGGGAGGTCATATATCCCTCTTCGTAATAATTCTCCCCTTAAAAGAAAGAAGCGTGAGCTTCTTTTCTTGATGTTAATGGCATCTGCAGGGTTTGTTAGTAACACTCCATCTGCTAGATAGGTGATGTAGGGCTGCCTCCAATCGATGACAACTTCTATGACGTTCACTTCTTTCGAGTCTGGTAGAAGTTGGCACTTTGGACAGTCCTTTTGGAGCATGAGGGCCTCTTCAATCATGTTCGGCCAGTAGTGCCCCATCATTTGTAGACGTCTATGTAACGCGGCCCGTCCATGGAGCAAACGTCTTCATGGAGGCACTAGAGCCACCTTCGGCCTTCCTCAATACCTACGCACCTTACAAGGACCTCATCCATCCCCAGTTAGAATAATACTCCTTTCAATTTGACAAAATTCTTCAAGCCCCGGTATGCCATTATGCTTCCCTCGCTAAGCCGACTTTGGACATTATTTGTCCAGTCATGACGTGTCACCCTCTTGGGGTCCTCTAAAATCGTACGACTAGTTTGTACAAACACTTCAATGAAAGTATAGGATCCGAAACTAGGAGTGGAGGCAAGCGTAATCAACGCGTCCGCGTGCCGATTTGAGACCTAGGCGTGTGTTCAAAGATTAACTTCTCAAATGCGTCACTCAGCTTTTAGACTTCATGCGTGCACCGGGCGAGGGCGGGCTCCTTGACGAAAAAATACCCATTGACTTGATTGATTATCATGCTTGAATCCCTCTTCACTTTATGCGTTGTTGCCCCTTTTTCTCGCGCATACTTCAGACCAAGTACTAATGCCTAGTATTTAGCCTCGTTATTTATGCAAGGGAACATTAACTTGTATGCCATCAGGAACAAGTTAATGTTCCTGATGGTTTCGTCCAAAGGCTCAGACTCTCCGATCGGGAACTGTGCCAGTAGATCTGCAAGCACTTGACTCTTCTGTGCCTTCGACGTCCTAGGCGTGATGTCAAACTCACGCAATAGCACTATCCACCTAGTGAGCCTCCTATTCAGGGCGGGTCTAGACAAGAGGAAACATATCAAATTGGACTTGGTCATTAGATGAATTGTATTATCGAGCAGGTAGTGCCGAAGCATCTGAGTGGCAAAGGCAAGTGCTAAGCAATTTTTCTCTTGGGGTGTGTATCTCAGCTATATACCGCACGAAATCCAACGCAAATAATAAACCGGCATCTCTAACCCTTCACGTCTCTTGCGCCAACAACGCTCCAATGGATGTAACATATTAGTGGCATCTCTTACCAACAGGATGTGGTAGATGGTCTCGGACTCAATAACATGGAGGCAGCTCGTGGTGCAAATCGAACCTACTTACATTTCTACATTCACATATCCCAACATTCTTACGGGTGACGATGAGAAACTTATGATGACAATCTGCCGCCTGACTAGCCTCTTCTTAGGTATACCAGTGGCCTCAAACGTAGTGAGTGATATTACATTGATCTTAGGCCCATTGTCAACGAGGGACCTCCTGACTTGCATCTCATTGACCAATGCTTCTACATACAACAGACGGTTGTGCCCTACTCTCCTAACCATGTGATCTGCATTGATAAAAGTGATGGGAGAAGTAACATTATGCTTTGGCCTTGCTCTGCTCAGAGACATTTACCAATGTCTGCGTCACCTGATGTTGGGCCTCTTGGTCCAGCTCCAACGTGTCAAAAAGTTCTTGCAAATTTGCATTCAATGAACGCGTCATCTATTTCCATATGCTCGCCTTGGTCTCCTTCCTCCTCATCCATCGTGGTTCCTCGTGACGAAGAGGGACCTCCCACCACACTAATCATGTTCGCGTTAACGTGTGGTGGAAATGGATGGTCCACTACTACTTCGAAGTCCTCTGTGATAATTTCTCCTTTCTTAAGCTTGTCGTGAAAATACGTCTCAACGTTCTACAATCCTTCGTCACATGGGAGGTATCTCGGTGGAAACTGCAATACCAAGCAACCTATCTTTCCTCCCTTGTAGGCAACGTGTTTACCCAAGGTCTTTGCACGACCTTATCCTTCACAAAAGCATCTAGGAGCGCTTTCACTTTGTCTATGAGACATGGGAACGGTGGTAGGGCACCTATTTTACACATTCCTCATTTAGTACCCCTCCATTGGGTTTGCGCCATGGCCACTTAGGGTGTGTACCTTGTGGGTTTCCATGCAGGCCCGCTACCAGTATGTTCAGTCATAGATCCTATGAAGCTTATCGTTACCCCACATAGGTGCTACATGGGTGTATTTAGACGCCACATGTTTAATGTTGACACGTCACTCTCAATGACGCAAATCCATATTTACAGATTTTTATACCCTTTTTCTAAATCTCAGAATTCTATACCCTGGCCCACTACATTAAAAAAAAGTCATTGTTCATACACTGCCTAAGGCAGTTACACATCAAGTAGGATTAGACGGTCACTTGCTCTTTCACATTCCTTCTCCGCATTTTTCCCTTGTTTCTCTTCTATGGGTTTGCACTCATTTGCTATCTTCCTCCTCTTCGTCTCCATTCTTCTTCTTCTTCCATTTCCAGATAACTCTGACATGATACCCAGGCACAATATCCAACGATCGACAAACTCATGTACCCATTTTTCGGACGTAAAAAATGACTTAGAGTTTATTACTCTTTCTTTTGTTCTTCTTACTGGAAGTTTGGGGAAAAAACTATCTAGGGTTTTAAAAATCGATACTTTTTCTTGTTCAGGGGTTAGGAGAAAATCTTCTAGGGCTAGATTGTCCCTCTTTTCTTCTGCATGTTTGGATTGCTTAATATTTGGGATAGATGTTTGAAATAACCATTTGAATATATTGGCTACTTGAAGGGTTCAAGTAGCTGTTTAAGACTACTTAAACCCTTCAAATAGTCATATTGACTATACTATCTCGACTACTTGGACCTTTCAAGTAGTGATTTTGATTCTGAAAGTCAAAATAAGTCACTACTTGAAGGGTTCAAGTAGTGTATCTAACTACTTGAACCCTTTAAATAGTAATTTTGACTCTGAAATTCAAAATAAATCACTATTTGAAGGGTTCAAGTAGTTGTATTTGACTACTTGAACCCTTCAAGTAGTGATTTATTTTTGAAAATCAGAATAAGTCACTTCTTGAAAGGTTCAAATAGTTGTATCTGATAATTTGAACCCTTCAAGTAGTTATTTGTTCACTACTTGAAAGGTTCAAGTAGTTGTATCTGATTACTTGAACCCTTCAAGTAGTGATTTATTTTTGAAAATCAGAATATGTCACTACTTAAAGGGTTCAAGTAATTGTATCTAACTATTTTAACCCTTTATGCAGTCACTTGTTCACTACTTGAAGGGTTCATGTAGTTTTATTTAACTACTTTAAATAAATCATGATACTTATGTGGATAAATAAATCATGATACTTACTTTATATCTGCATCCTTCGACAGATAATGAGTCTAAAAATTCAACTGGCTCCATTCCTCAAAGATGATGAATTCATCTCTAGAAGAGTGAACTACCTTTCCAACCTTAATGCTATTAATAAACTAAATGAGAAGTTCATTAAATGTCAGAAGATTCTCTTTAGGCAGCATGTTTCGGTCATTTGGTGGACTACGAAATATCGAGTTTTCTGGAACCATATGTCATCACATGCTTCTTAGAGAAGCTAAGTTGAAGGAAGACACTACTGATGATGAGATGTATATTCTCATAGCTGGAAAAGAAATTAGGTTCTCTGAGAGAGAATTTTCTTTGATAATTGGCCTTCGCTGTGGCATAACAGATTTTTCCTTATTTTGTTGGAAACATATTGATGAGTACTCGCTCAAAATATGGAAGGATCTTCACGATTTCCACCCAGATCTACGAATCAATATTATTGACGTTATTTTTCAGGTAAGCTTTTTTCCAGAGTACAATTCATTGCAAACTTAGTATGCTATAGTGATCAATTTGCTGACCTCAAATGTAGGCTAACATGTATGGTAGATGTGAACTATTTGGTGTTAATCCATCGATATTTGAATTAGAAGACAATGACCTCTTGCAAGTTTATATAATCTGGATGAGACCATATTTTTTAAGAGCTTAGGATTCCTATGATCAAGTATGTGCTCTTACACGTTTTTCAAATTATGTCCTTTAGAAGTTATTTTATGTAAAGTTTGTTGAAATACTATTGTATAGGTTTTATTTGTTATGAACGTGAAAAAATCTCACTGGATAACCGTGGAGTTGGACCTCAATGAACAAGTTGTCAACGTCTATAATTCAATGAACAATGCCACTCAAACAGCCCACCTTCGTTCGCTAATGCAACCCTTCACCCATCTACTCCCTTGTGCACTAAAACTTATGAACTTTTATGAAAATAGAAAAGAAGTTCATAAATTACTTGATGAGTGGACTCTAACTCATGTCAAGGTTTCTCAGCAAGGGAACAAGTGAGCTTTGTTCTAGTACATATAACCTTAATTCATGGAAGAAGGATATTTGATTTGTTTTGTAGGTTTGTTTGTTGTGTTTTTTCCTTAAAATTTTTGGAGGCCTTGGTTTATGGTCGGGACTTAACAACTATAAAGCAGAAACTTATGACACAATTTCACAAAAGGTTGACTGTGGACTTTTTTTGTCATACATCTCCACTTGAAGGTATTACAGAGTTATGAATGCTTTGTTTTTATTTGTTGTTTGAGTGTCTGAATTCTTATAAACACTTCCTTTTTATTAGATATATTTGTTGATTCGAATTTAAGAAATTATAATCTGATGAGGAGGTTAAGATCGATTACTACATGGATGGTGCCAATTGCTTTGTCTAGATTGCTCACTAACAGGAAAATGACTACTTAAAGGGTTTAAGTATTATTTTATGACTACATGAACTCTTCAAGTAGTCACATGCTCTCTGTATAAACTTATGGCAATAATCAACATGACTACTTGAAGGGTTCAAGTAGTCAAAATAACTACTTGAAGGGTTCAAGTAGTCAAAATAACTACTTGAACCCTTCAAGTAGTTACACGGTCTCTGTATAAATCATCGTATGTAATAAGATTACTACTTGAATGGTTTAAGTAGTATAAAAATACTACTAGAACCTTTCAAGTAATTACATGCTCTCTGTATAAACTGACGACAACAAACAATATGACTAGTGAAGGGTTCAAGTAGTTTTTTTACTACTTGAAAGGTTCATCCTGAATTGCTTCTTCATATAGCCCAAAATCAAGATCATCATTACTACTAATATCAAACCCACCATCACTGCCCAGATGAACAAGTTCATCATCATTAACATCTTGTTGGCAATCATCATCATCTTATCTCTGATCATCACTGTCCAGATGTTCAAGTTCATCATCATTAACATCTTGTTGAAATACTCCCCTGAATGGAAATTGTCATTATCATTATTCTTATCTCTATCAACATTTGTTTCACCCATAAAACATGGAATGTTACCATAATGATCTTGTTGCGAGGGAGTTGTTTCACGAATCGGACTTGTTTCACTCATAAAACATGAAATATGACCATAACGATCTTGTTGTGAGAGAGTTGTTTCAGGAACCCAACTTTGACTTGCACATGTAAGATTATGAACAATTGTTCTAGGTTTGGGTTTGAGAGTGACATATAAAGGAGTACGAAGTGCTTCAGAACTATTCTCGGCAATGAAAAACTAGCGTGGCGATCATTCAAAATTTCAGTAGGTGGGGAGAGCACATGAGTCTTGTATAAAAACTTCATTGAAATATTGTACTTTGTTGGATCAACATTTATTTCATCGTATATGATATTGGATAACTCTTGGTAAGTACATGTTGATGGTATGTCTAACAGTGAGCTTATCGTACCATTAAAAATGAACGAAACATCGTTTCTCTCCTATTCATCACTGCGTACCACCAATATCTGAATTTTAGATATATCCCTTTAAGACAAAAAACAACTTTCACCTATAAATTTATATTTAATTAGTAGTTATTTTTTATTAATAATAATTATATTTATTCTCATTAAAGAATTAGAGACCAAGTTTCTTCTTGAAGAGTTCAAATAGTCGTTTATAACTACTTGAATCCTTCAAATAGTTATTTTGATTCTTGCAGTTCATCATCTAGAGAGCAAGTGATTACTTGAAGGGTTCAAGTAGTTATAAAACATTACTTGAACTCTTCAAGTAATCATTTATCCAGAGAACTTGTGACTACTTGAACTCTTTAAATAGTCATTTTGATTCTCTCAGTCATTTATCCAGAGAGTATGTGACTACTTAAAGGGTTCAAGTAGTTATTTGTAACTACTTCAAGTAGTTAATTTTATTACGACAACAGTAAAACAGCAGTAAAGTAGAGACCACTTGACTATTTGAATGGTTAAGATCTGGTTTCTAATTACTTGAACCATTCAAGTAGTTATTTTTTCTTGCATCAACAACACAAAATCAGTGGCTACTTGAAGGATTCAAGTAGTTGTTCCATCCAAATAGTTGGCTTTATTCTGTCATTACTCGAAGTATTTTATGCTTAAAAATAATAGAAGAATGGGTACTAATATGCTCTCATTGAAGAAGAAGAAGAAAAAGAAGAAGGAGAATGACAGGTCTTGTTGAAAAAGGATGGGTCACAAGGTCTCAAATAAGTAGAAGAATAATAAAAGAAAAAGATTAAGAAGCAGCAGCAGCAGCAGCAGCAGCAGAAGAAGAAGAAGAAGAAGAAGAAGAAGAAGAAGAGGAAGAAGAAGAAGAGGAAGAAGAAGAAGAGGAAGAAGAAGAAGAGGAAGAAGAGGAAGAGGAAGAAGAAGAAGAAGAAGAAGAAGAAGAAGAGGAAGAGGAAGAAGAAGAGGAAGAAGAAGAGGAAGAGGAAGAAGAAGAGGAAGAGGAAGAAGAAGAAGAAGAGGAAGAAGAAGAAGAAGTACATTTTTGTTGAAGAATAAGAGAGAAGAAGCGGGAAATGAGAGCTAAGAGTAGGGAGTGAGTATTTGTCAATCATGGTTGATTTGTTCTTTGTATGGGGAAGGGAAAGGAAATGATGAGGAAAGAAAGAGTTGTCATTGCTTTATGTTGACAGTAGTGAGCCAGGGGTATAAAATTCTGAGTTTTAGAAATGAGTGTAAAAATCCTAGCAAACTTATATTGACATGTCATATGGCATATTCCCAAGTTTATTTGCTTAGGTACTATAACTCATATAAAACTTATATATTACATGTTTCTGAAGATACATTAGGAAAAAATTGTAGGTACTTTTTTACAGGTAAAAATCAAATTAGAGAAGATTTCCATGTAGGGTTTGAAACTAGATAGAGTGTAGAGACTGCACTGGAGTTTGATGTAATTTCCACAAAGAAAAAGTGCATAAGTGGTCTGCCATCTAGCCAAAGAAGTTGGATCGAGATCCTCTATCGTTAGAGGCCCAACGGTAGAGAAGAAGTTTGATCTGGACCGTCTATACAGATTTGGACGGCCCAAGTCAAAAAGAAAAAAATCATGAACAATTTTATCTGCTCACCTTCATCTAAACCGTTCAGATGAAAGCGGACAACTCACATGAAGACAATATCATCTGCGTCTGCCATTAAAAAATGAATGGCAAAGTGTCCGCTTCCAAGAAAATTACCCTCTTGAGAAAACTTTGAACCGTGAGTTTGAGGAATGAGGCCCATTATAGTTTATTTAATGACACTTGGAGTATAAAGTCATAATTCTCTTACTAAAAATCTGTGTGGAAAATAAGAAGCATAAAGGAATAATCTTGAATCGACTCCCTATCCAAATTGGTCAATTAGACAGAAGGGAATGGAGCATCCTGTCAGCATAGAGAATGCTCAAGTTATGTGGCGTTCAGGCTTGCTTACAATGTTGTCTTCAGCGCTAGAGTATCATGCATGCCCTAGGGTATCTTGCATGCTCTACACTTGAGCCAGAGATGAAGGAGGTAATTTTAAAACTTCGATTTTTTTAGGCCGAAGACAGACTTTCTGTGGGTCTGCTAAGCATTCATAAAAGTAACTCCCATGGTTAAAATTGAATTAGACTAAAGATTCAGGCTCAGAATCGAATTAAAGATTTAGATTTAAAACTTGATTAATGATTTAGATTTGAGTATTATAGTACGGCAGATCACACATAAATCAGTAAACACTGAATTTAGATTAAAATCATGAATTCACAAGATTAATAATTTAAAAAATCTAATAAGTAAACATATCATCTTAAAATTAATAATCTAAATCTAATAAGTAAATATATCATCGATGTTTTGATCATACGGTTTTACTCATTCCTGTGGGGAATAGCCACGTGTCTATAGCACCTCCATCATCAAATGACACGCAGCACAAGAAAAAAATAACGTGGTCATTAGCAACAAAATTAAAAGACCCATTGAACTATAACTTTTTGACGTATTAGACACAAAATTTTCAATCTGAATTGAATACTTAATTTTCTAATACATCATCCATCTTAATGCACCATCTGTTAATTAATATTTTTTGCTCAATTAAGAAATTCTCAATTTATATATAATTCACCTTTGTGCAACATATACTTTCATCACTCTTGTGAGTTGTGTTAACTCTACAAATTCAAGAAATATCCTCGTCTGCTCCATTCATCAGAAAAAAATGCTACAAATAAAGGTCTGACGGTACTCTTTCCATAGTTAAAGAAAACAGTACTCTTTCCATGTAAATAAGTTGAAATTAACACACTGGAGCAACTATCGAGCAATTATTATCGTAAAAAACCATAACGGTAAGATTATAATGAAAAATTCAAGTTTAAAAACCCGATTTTCCAATGTGCAAATTGGGTTCAATGTGTCAAAGACTCAAAATAGACTGCATAATTTGATGGGCAGAACGTAATTAACCAAAAAAAATATTACAAGCACATTCACGAAAAGCAGATTATGAGGCAGGTATATGTGCATAATTAAGATTTATAAAACCGATATGTATCCATGAAATCCTACATAGGGGCAATAATATTTTAAAGAAGACGATTAAACGCGTTAAGCAATCACTAATCCTCCATCACCCATCACCAGAAAGAGAAGCTTATTTGGGATGCAGATTGAACCAACCATGTACAGCCATGAAGTTGCAGAACAAACCACACAATAATTGGTTTCAAAAGAAAACAAAGTGAAAAGCAAGACAAAGAGACCCTCTTTCTGTTCAACACTCACAGCAAGATTGAACCAACCATGTACATAGGGGCAATAAGGTGCTATCTGCTTCACTGCAGCAAGATGAACAAAAACGCAGAGCGGTCAGATATCATAATAGTAATTACATTTAGAAGCATGTTAGAAACAAACCTCTGCTTCCTCTCCACCACCAATCTTCGAGCCATTGACCTTCTGGATATCTTCTGTAGCAGTTGGAGGAAAAGAGAACATCAACAAATTAGAAGTTCAAGCAAGGAAATCTTAATTGTGAGCAGCCAAAGCCATTAATGCTGATAAATCAAACTTCTACAGAACCATAAACCACACAGTATACATGAAAGGTTCGATGGAATTGATAATAGCATGCCGTGACAAGGACAAGGTTTCCAATAAAAGATGCAGGCACTTAGGTTTTATAAGAATGACACGGCAATTGAATAATGCAACAAGTTGTGTGGCTAATTGTCGTAATAATTTATCCAATTACCTCCATCCTCCGGGATGTCAGAAGTCCACAAGGTGAGGTTGTCCCTAAGAAGTTGCATGATTAAGGTGCTATCTTTGTACGATTCCTCATTCAGTGTGTCAAGTTCTGAGATGGCTTCATCAAAAGCATGCTTTGCGAGATGGCAGGCCCTGAGACAGAGAAAAATAAGCTCCTCACCAAGTGAACAAGAAAACAGATTCCGCATACACACTGAAAATAGAATGTCAGACCTTTCAGGTGAGTTCAGAATCTCATAATAGAAGACAGAGAAATTCAAAGCCAAACCCAAGCGAATAGGATGAGTTGGAGGTAAATCCGCTTCCGCTGCACTGGTAGCAGCCTGCAAGCGAAAAAGATACATAGGTATATATATCAATATTGAGAGAGAGAGAGAGAGAGAGAGAGAGAGAGAGGGGAGTAATCCAAATTCACAGTTAACCTCCGACATATTGGTTCCAAGGGAACAATTAAGCTCGCGCCACAATCAATATAAGTAGGTGACCGGAAAGAACAATAAATAGCTTCAAGAATGAATCAGAATCTTAAACAATCAAAAGAAATAACACATCAGATTAACCACAGACAAAATTCATGCAAAAAATGGTTGTAAATGGTGCAATAGCAAGTAGTTATAAGTGCAACATTCCCGTATAGAATTATAAAGATGGGAACCTAAACACACACCTCATATGCTTTCATTGATTTCTCAGCAGCTTCTTTCTTCTCGTTACCTATCTTAAATTCTGCAAGGTATCGATAATAATCTCCCTTCCTGCAAGAAAGCACATCTTAAGCTTAACACCCCTAGAGCTTTATGCTTAAATAATTTAAATAGTAACATCACTTACATCTTATAATAGAACACCATTGATTCACCAGGAGCAGCTGAAGGAATTAGGTGTTCATCAATCACGGTCATGATATCATCACAAATCTTTGAGAGCTCTGATTCAACCTTCTGTCTATACTCTTTGATACGTTTTGCATTTACTTCATTCCCTTTGGCTTCTTCCTTCTGCTCAATTGATGAAAAAATCCTCCATGAGGCCCTCCGGGAACCCACCACATTTTTGTATCCAACAGAAAGCAAGTTACGCTCTTCAACTGTCAGTTCAATGTTGAGCTCGGCAACCTTCTTCATTGAGTCAACCATCTCTATCAAAATCATGACGACGACAACAGAAAAAAACAAATCAGGCTTCACGCCTTCTATGCGGCAAATGAAACATAAACCGTGTTCTGGTTCTCAGACAGATCAAGAAATCTTCTTACAGGATAATCAATCAGAGTTAATACTTAATTCAGGAAAACATGAATTTGTCTCCCATAATCAACTAATTACCACCATCAAGATTATTGGACAACAATCTTAAATTTTTTAAGCAACTATTTTCTGTTTATAAACAATCAAACTCCAATTATAAAAATGTAATACAATTTTCTATAAGTTGGAAAAAATTCTCAAATTTTCCTGATGCAGTATAAATATAATCAAAGTAGTGTCTCCGAAAATTTTTACCTCGCTAAGCTCAGTGAATCAAGCTTCCAATTGGTACAATTAAACATAATTAAGCAAATTCAATATAAATACACTATACGGAGAAACCTAATCCGCGACGAAATAAACAAAACAAAGAAAAATTAACCGATACATGAATACAAATACACAAATTATTGGAAGAGAAGAATTGCACAGACCATCGTAACGCTCAGCCTGCTCGGCAAGCTTGGCGACGTAGACGAAGGTCTCGCGGTCTTTAGAGGAAGCCATGGACAATCGGAGAGAGGAATTTGGGTTCGTTATCACAATGTAACCTTTTCCCTTCCGGGTGGTAGTGGGACTAAGGGTCGGGGAGGAAGATATAATTTGTGCAGAGACTTGGAGCAGAAGATAGTTTTGGTAAATTTCAAAAGGCCCCACTTAATTATTTACTTTGCACGAATATTTATTTAATTTACATTTTCTCCCTTCATTAATCAGATTTTCGTGCTTTTGTCCTTCTTATTTACTAGGAATATCAGAATATAGTTTTATTGCCCCTATAGTTTAAGTAATTGTCATTTTAACTCATTATTTTAGAAAATATCATATAATACACTATAGTTACATTGTTGTTCCACGTTTGCTGTTCTGTAACTATTCTGTTATCATAAATTAATGGTCCGTCACAGAATGTCTAGTTGAGAATACGTGGCAATAAAATGACACATCACTCTAATTTTTAACTCAATCGACATGTCACCTGTCAACCCTCCACATCACATATTTTTTCCTCATTCCTTCTTCCCCACTTTACCAGAGAGAGGAAATGATAATTCCCATTAAGGATTTTTTGCAAGAATAATCTCAGGAAAAAATATTTTACAAAATTATGCCCCTTCAGTAATTTGTGCACTCTCTAATCGCGGGCCTAAATTCCCTTCACTTTTTCTCTTCCTTTTCCCTCATTGTCATTCTTACACATTGACTCACACTGTCTCCCTTCATCTTCCATCTTCATCTCTCTCTTATTTTTTCAGAAACTCATTTTCTCATAAACCTATTTTCATTTTTTATTTCTTCATGCTTCATTTTCTCCATAATTTTACAACTTTTTCATTTTCTAAAAAATTAAGGTTGAAAACTAAAATTGTAATTTTATTTTTAGAATTTAAGTGAAAAATTGATGAGAATATTGGCCGAAAATTGATGGCTTTTGTTAATATTGATGAGAATAGTGTACACGATTATCGTGTGGGTATCGTGTACTATACACGATCATCATGTAGGTATCGTGTATTGTATACGATCATCATGTAGGCATCGTGTACACTATACATGTAATATATTTAATTTTATATATTCATTTAAATTTTAATAAATATGAAGGTTGAGTGTTAGAGAAGAATGGTTTGACATTTGATTTGATATTGTGTAAGAAAAATATTTTGAGGGAAAGAATGAAGAAAAAGTAGTGGACAATAGGTACACGATCGCAATGTACTCATCGTGTAGTGTACACGATGGCTACACGATCATGGTGTAGGCATCGTGTCACTACACATGTAATATATTTAATTTTATATATTTATTTAAATATAAATAAATATGGAGGTTGAGTGTTGAAGAATAATTGTTTGATATTTGATTTTATGTTGTGTAAAAAACGTATTGGGAGAAGGAATAAAGAAAAAGTAAGTGGATGGTGGGTCATGGGTACACGATGACTACACGATCATCGTGTAGTCATTGTATAGTCTACACGATCATCGTGTAGTTTATATGAAGGCTACACACAACATGACGATTGTGTAGCTATCGTGTACTCACGGCCCACCATTCACTTATTTTTTTTCTTTTTTCTTTCCCCATAATACTTTTCTTATACAATATCAAATCATTTTTTTTTCAACACTCAACCTCTATATTTATTAATATGTATATATATATTACATCTATAGTAAACACGATGCCTACACAATGATCGTGTAGAAACCGTGTACATTATACGATGACTACACTATGATCGTGTAAACACCATGTACACTACACGATGACTACACTATGATCGTGTACACTACACGATGACTACACTGCGATCGTGTACACTACACGATGACTATACTGCGATCGTGTACTCCATTGCCCACTACTTTTTCTACATTCTTCCTTCAAATACTTTTTTATACAATATCAAATCAAATGTCAAATCATTCTTTTTCAACACTCAACTTTCATATTTATTAATATTTAAATAAATACATAAAATTAAACATATTACATGAGTAGTGTACAAAAAGGGCATGTAGCCATCGTGTAGACTACAAAAAGGGCACACGCGCATTGCGTAGTCATCTTGTAGTCTACATGATGGATACAAAGGCGTCGTGTACCCCCCTCTTTCTCGACGTTCTCTTTCATTCTCAACGTTCTCTCTCTCTCTCTCTCTCTAAGCTCTACATTTTATATTTCTCTTTTTACACTCTCTCTCAAAAATAACAAAACCAACTAAGATTAACAAAACAAAAATTAACAAGTGCTAAAAAATTAACAAAACCCAAAATTATGCTACACGATTACTGGTCGTCGCGGCAAGTGCGCGGCGATAATGTGAAGGCGCGTGGCCTTCTAACAAATTAAACTTTTAATAAAAATCGAATCTTTTAATAAAATAAAACTTGCGCAATGCCACGATAACCAAATAAATACTGTTTTCAATCAGTCAGGATCCATTATATATTTATAAGTTAAATCTACAACATACAAAGTTAGAAATTATATACCTCTTGTAGTCTATATCAAGTGTCCTTGCAACTGATCGATCATCCGTTCCCACGAAATCGTTCTAAAGATCAGTAGACTCCGAGATCCATACAAGATATTCCAGTCAATTCTCAACGCACTAGGACGTGCTTGGGTAAGTAGAATATTACAAGACACTTTTTGTACCTCTAGATGTTCTCAACACATGAGATCTAGAGAATTACTAAGAAGAACTTTAGTGAGACGATTCTCTAAAAGAATGTGATGATTATTCTTTTAGAGATTTGATTAACATTTAATCACAAAAGAAAATCTCTCCGACATCAATCGTGTTCTCAATTCAACTCTTGATTGACGGACTGATGATATGATCAACTGATTCTCTCATTTTTAGTCAACAACCAATGTCATTAGAATAATATCTGTATATACTCTAGATAATGACGTATCAGATTTTTAGGGCTAAACTGAAAGAATATTTAATTGTAAAATTACCAATTGTAGTGGGACCCACTGCAATTCTGCACAAGTCTAGTGCCACGTGGTAGTACAGTGTTGCACGCTCACTACTGTAATGCCATGTGGTACCACAATAGTTCATGTCAATTCCGATACCCTATCAGTGATTGACACGTGATAATTACTGTAAATTAAATATTTATTTTAATAAGATAATTATCTAGATATCAGTTAATTCAAAATTAACATATATGATTATCCCTATCAACTAACTTATCTGTTATTTCACAAATTACATATCTAGTTGATTTAATTATTATCTAATAATAATTTAATTATCTAATTTCACAAATTAGATATTTTGTCTCACTTATCAATAATTAAAAAATCGATAATATATATATATATATATATAATTTCTGAAAATTATATTTAAATATATAAATAATTCAATTAATTAATCACACATAATTATCTCATAATTACGTATTTGCACCAGAATAAAAAGTTCTTTTGCAAGTCAGGCATTTTCTCATGTTCTGAAATATTCACACCCTAGACAACGTAGTATAGATGTGACTTGTAAACCATGAACCTATAATTCTAAGCTCAAACAAACTAACTTATTAATGAAACTTTTTAATTTAATAATCTTATTTATTAATTCCATTATTATTCCACTATAAATATGGAATTGCACTCTTAGAGATTATAGAATGAATTTACAGAGTATTCTCATGTAGTCCACTGACATAATCATTTCACGTAGTTGTGTCCTCCAATTATTGGTTCGTAAATTAGAGTTGGTCAAAATTATAATTTTACCCTTCTAATTACCTATTGATCCTTAAGTACCATTAATTAGTGATTAACTAATTTATAATAGTATTATAAATTTGACCTCAATAACTGTTCAGTTTCAGAATCAACACTTAAGGAAACCAATATACAATCTGTTACGAAAACTTAGATTCTAAATCTTGTAAGATCATGTTCTTAGCCATCCATTCACTGAATCTCCAAAACAAAAGTCATTAGCCTGTTTTACAAATAAACTTTAACGAGTGAATCAAAAGATCCAGTAGACATGTATAGGATTTCATGACTACTCAAGATTCAGACTAATCTACATATGATCATCAGATTGTTGTGTATTAAATCTTTATGATGAATAGTACGTTAATAAAAATATTAATTCACATCGGTCCTATCGTATATAATCCTATTATATAACGTACTTTCACTAAGATTTCTATCTACATCAATGATCCGGATCTAGATCACATGTATTCATAATGCATAGTGAACCGTACTAGCAACCATTCATTAAAGATTCTATACTTTAATATGTTGCTGACAATTTTATTTATCATCTATGATCTTAATCCTCTCGTACTAATACATGATCATAGTCTCATTAATGAATATGGGATTTTCATATATTTATATAAATTATTCAACAATAACTTAAAAGAATAATTATAAGAAAAATGTAATCCTCTTTAAATTTCATATCAAAATGTCAATACACATGTTTTGAGGGCATAACCCCCAACAACGATGACTACACTACGATCATGTAGCCATCGTGTACCCATTGCCCACTACTTTTTTTTCTTCATTCTTCCCCCCAACACTTTAGCCATTCTGTAGGCTACACAATACCCGTGTAACCATCGTGTAGTCTAGACGATGCCTACACGATGCTCATATAACCATCGTGTAGGCTGCACGATGCTCGTGTAGCCAATGTGTAGGCTACAAGATGGGTACACTGACATCGTGTAGGCATCATGTAGCCTACAAGATTACACATGATGTCAGTGTACCCATCATGTAGTCTACATGATGACTACACGATGTCTGTGTACCTATCGTGTAGACTCGTACCCAAAATTAGTAAAACCTATCAAAATTAACAAAACCTTTAAAAATTAATAAAATCCATTAAAATTAACAAAATACATTCTCTCTCCACGGTTACTTTCTCTCAAATCTAGGCAAAAGCCAAAATTAACAAAACTCATCAAATTTTGGCCAATATTTTCACCCATTTTCCACCAAAATTCAAAAAAATAAAATTACAATTTGAGCTCTCAACCTTAATTTTTTAGAAAATGAAAAAAATTGTAAATGAATGAAGCATGAAGAAATCAAAAATGAAAATGGGTTTATAAGAAAAGTTTCTAGAAAAATTAGAGAGAGATGAAAATGGAAGATGAATTGAGATAGTGTGGGTCAATGTGTAAGAATGATAATGAAGAAAAAAGAACAGAAAAAATGAAAGGAATGTGAGAAAGGAGTTAAAGATTATACAAATTACTAAAGGAAAAAAAATATAATTTTATAAAATGTTTTTTCATAGGTATGGTCTTGCAAAAGCCCTTCCATTAATGGAAGCAGTTAACACCTGATAAAGGATGAACGAATCCACTCCCAAATGAGAAAAATATGAATTTTGTAAAAAAAAATCCAACCCATTTCTACATCCACTGATTGATTGTGGCAGTCAGAGTCATCGTCATTAAATGAGCAATTCCCAAATGGGTCAAACTCAAAAGGAAAAAATCCATGAAAAAAAAAAGAAAAAAAAGGAAGAGATTCAAGAATAAATAGTGAAGAAAGATGCCAAAATAATAAAAGAGAAGCCATTAAAGGGTAGAGCTTCATCTCTGGCCAAACTCATTATTCTTCAAATCAAGTTTTCTACAACTGACCCATCATTACATCTCATCTCAACATGAAGGTTAGAGATCAAAGAACAACTTCTTTTACAAAGAATAGTGAGACCCATATCATGAGTAAACTCATATTCTTCTCTAGCTTGACGAAGTAAGCATTGGAATTCAGGGTGAGTCAAGAATGAAATTGGAAGACCTAGAGCCATAACCGTCCCTGGTCGAATAGATCCTATTCAAATCCCTCATTTCTCCAATAAAGCCCTTATTCCTTTCCTCCCTTTCGTGGCTCCAACAATCACAGGAGGAGAAGACTATTTTCGAATCCCCAAACGTTCGAGTCCTTGGCTTAGGATGCAGATGAGCGATGGAGGAAGAAGGAAGGAGGAAAAAATGTGTGATGTAGAGGGTTAAATGTGGCGGAGTTTTATTTATCACGTATTGCCAACCAGACATTCCGTGATGGACCGTTAATTTATAATAACAGAATAGTTACGGAAAAATAAACGTGGAACAACAATGTAGCTGTAAGGTTCTAATCTGTTACTTTTGAAAGTGTAGGGCTGACAATGAAAACTACTCCAAAGCTGCAGGGGTAAAACTGTATTTTACACTTATTTTTTTCTAGGGAAAAGTATTTGTACACCCCCTGAGATTTACCTGAAAGATACAGACATCTCATGTAGTTTAAGAAAAAAATAGATTCAATATGTTACAAATAGTTTAACTTTAGAATGAAATGATCATAATAACTTTAGATCCAGACACATTTAAGTAAATATTGACCCGTACCCGAGAAAATCAAGACCTCAGAAAACCCTCAAAACATGAGTTTGAGTTATTTCCCCCACAATCTGAGAAAACCCTCAAAACACGAAATTCCAAGTTCTACACAATACGCAATATAAAAAAATAAGGGTATTCTTGATATTTTGAGAAAATTTAACGCCATTAGTAGGGAAAATAACATTTTTAGGTTTTTTAATCTCCAAGTGAGGTCCATGTTTTTTCTCAAACTATAGAGAGTGTCCGTTTCATTTAGGTAAATTTCAGGGGGTATCCAAATACTTTTCCCTATTTTTTAATAAACTCAAAATATAATTTGATCAGCGTAAAAGGAGATTTGTAGACTTCCTGGCCAACAAATGACTGCCACATTTGCTATTATAAAATTGGCATAACAATCTCTCTCGAGGAAAATTCTTAGCTAATTAAAATTCTTCAATTTTTCTCACTCCCCAGTCCATTTATATTTCCTAACTCAGAAATGCTTCGAGCTAGACAAAGAAATAAAGAAAAAAAATGTGCATTCGACTCAACCATCCATCTCAAATTGTCTCGGCCAAACAAAAGACGTTTATGTATGATCTTGACAGTAGCTTAACAGTCTCGATCGGCTTAAAAATGAAAAAAATCATCTTTTTATTTTTATTTGAATTACACATTTAGTCTATGAGTTGTTATACACTTAATTAACGAGACTACACATGTGCTCATAAAAAATAACCTTATTCAGGATGAGTCGAAGTGGCTTCATCTAAAAAGATTTAAAGTTCGGGATGAACCCCGATGACTCATTTTGTCTGCCAACTTGGCCGAAGATAACCCATGTGGTGGAAAATGCCGACAAGAACAAAATGACAAAATCGTTGAGCACAAAATCGAGTCACGTTGAGGTGGCCGATCCTCGGCAAAGTTGAACAACTAATGTGGTATGTGCTTGACAAATATGAGCTCAAATGACCATTGCCTAAGTCCAAGAAGAAAGAAATCACCAATGCCTAACGAGAATCCTTCGATGAGAAAAGTTCTTGCTCACTTATTCAAACTCCCAAATCGAGGAGTGAATTAGGGGACATAGTGTGGTCAACTACATTATGTGTACCTCGACCATTCAGGAGCCAAGGTAGAGAGGAACATACTTCCACTGATGAGACAATTAGCATGGTCACACCAGGATATCATGAGACGCATTAAATGCATGCAACATTTCAGGGGTAGAGAACGTACTTTACTCGAGTATAAGGAAAGGCTATGCTGGAAGTCACCTCATCACCTGCCGCTCCATACCTCATTGGAAGGACTACTTCAATCTGTACTTGAGATGGCCTCGCCTTCAACTACCAACTTTGCACTATAAATACGTTTGCATTCACGAGGTACACAACCACCCTCAACTTATATTCAACTCTCACATTGGTCTCTTACTTTATAACCTTCCGACTTTTATTAGTTTTGAGAGTGAAGTGAAGACATTGCTGACATGTTTCTCAATCTCTTCAATGTCAACATGACTTATCGTTCTTTATTCAGCGGTGAAGATCGACTAACATCATATTAAACTCAACAGAAGGTGATCCAAATCCCAATTCACCTCATTACAAACGTGTTTTCTTTTTTGTACTTAATAGTATGCTAAAAGCTCAAGAAACATAATTGAAGATGATCGAGGATAAGAGAGAGCAAATCTGAGAAAAGAAGAATCAAATGGATTTTCATTGGGGTGGAATATGACCATTTATCACATATACTAAGAAGAATAAAACTGAAAGAATAAGAATAAAACTAAAAGATTAGTTGGCATTAGAACTTGTTGATACAAAGCTTTCATTCCTCTCAAACTTCTTCCAACACTGATGCTTTGAACACTGGCATTGACTCTTCTTCACCACCACCAACTGTTCTCCCTCCTCCTCTTTCTTCCCCTCCTCATCCGCCTCATTCTTTCCTGCCCTGCTGCTATCAATAACGCCCACCACCTGTTTCTGTTTGTCCTTATTCCTTAACCACAAGTCTCTCATTCTTTCTCTAACCACACAACTCCCCTCCTCATGCGCCCCCTCGCAAAACCCACACTTCACTCCCCCTTTCCTCCCTGCCCTAACGCTTCTCACTTGCTCAAAACCAAAAGCAAGTTTCAATGCATCGTTCAGAGAATCAGGCTTTTGTGGAATAATCCAATCCTGAAAATCTTCCCTCAAACCATCAACAAATATCCCTTTTATCAAACTATCTGAGAGTCCATTGCCTGGCCACTTCTTCAATATGAATTGCAATCTCAGAAAGTAGGAACGGACTGGCTCCTCGTCCCCCTGGTTAATCATCATCAGCTCAGACCGCAATTGATCGATCAGTTCGATTCTGTTGTATGCTTGCAGAAATAAGGACTTGATTTCTTCCCAATTTAGCGAAGGGTAGGGCTCGATATTCAAATCGTACCAAAGGGCAGCCTCGCTTTCGAGCGTGACAGGGAAGATCCTCATCGTCATATCAATGGAGGAGACGTTGTTCGCACGGCAGACTTTGGTGAACCGACTCAAGTGCATGATCGGACACTCATTGGGACCACCATGGAATACTGGAAATGTTGCGATGTTGTAGTACGGAGCGATTTGTGTCGTCGGCGACCATGAAAGATTTGGAGCGTTGGAGGCCGATTCAAGAGTTTGTGTAGCGTTGACGACTTTGGGGAGGGATTGAAGGGCATGGGATGAAAATTGATCGCTAGGGGTGTAGTTAATTGAGTTGGATGCCATGTACGAAGCATCATCGTCGTAATTGCTTACAGAACGTGCAACGTCTTCTTCATCTCGTTCAGATTCGTACTGTGATTGAGAGGGAGACGTGTCGGAGTAATCATTGTCGGAGAAGTATTTCTCTTTGGGCGAAGATTTTGAAGACTTTCGTCTCAATTTACGGGCCATCTTTTGAATCTGGTTATGGTGCGTCCAAAGAGTTGCTTTGCTTGCTATAATGAAGAGAACTGTCGGTTCAAGTTTGGCGCGAGGCACGACTCCTTTTGTGACGTTCTGTAAGTGAGCGACATTTTTCTGTAATGGGCTATGGTTTTATCCAACAAGGTGGACTTCAACTAAGAAACCCTCGTGCGTGTAATTTCATAACTAGTTTTCATATTTTTTTTTTGAAAAAACTACAAATCAGTCAACTATCAAGTCACTGTTATTTATAACTACAAACTATTATTTTTATCATTTATAACCTTCAACTTTTCATTTACCGTTAAATATAACATTCCATTAATTTGCCGTTATATATATGTTAGTTTAGTGTAAAACGACGTAGATTTGAAATACAAAAAATATAAACTCACCACGTCAATACTACGTCGTTTTGTTCATTTGTTTTTCCCCAAACCCTAGCAAACAAACCAAACCCGATTGAACCCCTCTCCATAGCCCCTTCTTTGGGTTCCTCCATTCCATACCCATTATTCGTGGCAGCACCTAACCCCTCCATTCCATACTCATTTTAGGCGTCGCCATTTCAGCAGCTCCTCCTCCATTATAATCTTACAGTTAATCCTTTTGTAACCGGAGGTATATGTTGTAGGTTGCTTCACAAATTTTTTCATAAATTTCATTTTGACCTCAATCTTCCTTGAGATCCTTCACCAAATTTTTTATAAATATGATTTTCACCTCAATCTTCCTTGGGAAGATTCATCAATTTTTTATAAATTATATTTTAACCCCAAGCTTCCTTGAGAAGCTTCACCAAATTTTTGGCAAATTTTATTTTCACCCAAACTTCCTTCGAAAGCTACCAAACTTGTCCAACTCTCTCTCTTTTTCGGAACTCTCTCGTCCTTCAGCTCTCTCTTCGTTGGCTCTCTTTGCATTCATCGTTGGTGCTCTCTCTGTCATTGACTCTTTTACTGCGCAGTGCTCTCTATATCGTCGGCTCTCTCTACATTCGTTGGCTCTCTTTCTCTCTCTCTCTACGTGATTTAGGGTTTTGGTTAGGTAAGTTCGTATTTGTTTTTATTTCCTTCGTCTTTTTCTTCTTGAGTTAAGGGTAGATCGATTTAGGTTCGGTAAGTTTATCTTGTTGTTGATTTCCTTCGTCTTTTTCTTTGTTGTTCAATTATCTTTGTTGTTGATTTCCTTTCTTCAACAAAGCTTAATTATTGCTGATTTCATTGCTTCAACAAAGCTCAATTATCTTTGTTGCTGATTTCCTTCGTATTTTTCTTCTCGAGTTAGGGGTGAGCTTGGGTTAGGATTTTATTTGATTCTGTGTTTTTTAAGCTTGTGTTTGTTGAATCTCTTCTGTTATTATTGTTGAAGAATTAGAGATGGGGTTTTGGTGTAGTTGATCGGTTGTTTTGGGGAGATTAGAAATTTGACATTAGGATTAAGAGGAAGATAGAGAGAGAGAAAGGAGGAAAAATATGAGAACAATAAGCTTTAAGTTAATGGGGATTTAGGTTTTGGAATTGGACCTCATTTGTGTTTGATTTGTTCTGGACTCGAATTATCTTTTTAGTAGACAAAAGGGAATTTGAGCAAAGAGAAGGAAGATAACAAGGTAATGTTCTATAATGAGTATATGTGATATGGAGTTTAAACATTTTAGGAGAATTGAGAGAGAGGGAGAGAGCTAGGGGGAGAGAGGAGGGAAGACTTTGGGAGATATTCAAGAAAATGAGATTATAAGCAATGATAGTTTTTGGTATTTGATTTGTGTTTTCAGTGCGAATTGGAGTTGAAGAAAAGAAAAAAAATAAAAGAGAGATGATGGAGAAAAAAATGCTAATTCATTACCATATATCCTCTTCAACCTAAGCTCATCCTTCATTTGTTTTGTTTACCATTATGTTCATTATGCTTATAATTATTATCTTGAGAGCTACCCTCTTTATTGATTGTTTCTTTTCATTTATTGTCAGTATGAATTAATAAAGATTTTATTTGATTATGTGTCTATTGAATCTTATGAAAGTTTTGCTAATTCCGTCTCTCATTAGATTGATGATTCAAATTTAGCTCGACTTGTGTACTCTTGGGCAATTTTCTACTCCATCTTCTTCTTTAACCAGTAAAAATTCAGTTTACATATAAAGAGGTAAGCAAGCTTGTAATATTGATCATATAGGTAAGCAAACTTGTAATAAGGATCCTATAGGAAGCCTTGTAGTTAGGGTTTTAGATACTCACTGTTTGTTGATATTTTTAGATACGCACTACTTAGAGTTGTTATTTTTAGAACTTTTTCCATTTCTGAGGTGGATATTGTTTACAATTATTTTTTTAAGCTTGAGAGCTCTGTTTGATGTTTTGTTTTTGTTTGAAGTTGGGGTTCTTTTAGTTATATAATTGAGAATTTCTGATTGTTCTTGGTGATTTAAAATCGAATTTTTAGTTTGATTTATTTTTAAATTTGATTTCATTCTTGATAAAGATGCTTTATAATGTCTTTGGGGTGGTTTAAACATTTCAAGTATTTTCTCATTTTCTCTGCAGATGTATTAATTATGTTATTGGATATCAATATCGATTCTCATTCTGAACCCTGTCGTGAGTCATTTTGTTGAGCTCGCTTGAGTTTTGCTTTACATGTTTTTTTTTATAAGTTTTGTCTTGAGCTGGAGTTATAGTTTTAGCTTTAGTATAGTTTACATATATTTTCGTAAAATAGTTTTGACTACTCTGAAGCCTAAAAATCTTTTATTGTGGATCCTTTCATCTTAGTTGAGATGTAGTAAAATGGACATATAGTTAATGTTATTAGTGCATTAAATACACACATATTTATCTGTCTAGCATGGGCATTAACTCTAGCATCTACATAATAAATTTGATATCAATATCAATGTTTTGTTCTAATTTTTTGTTCAGATATCTCAAGGCTTACGTAATTTTTAATGATTGATAAGGTTGACCCCATTTGGATTTCGAAAGTGGGGACTTTGTTGGTATTGAACAAGTTTCCTTGGAATTTTGCTCAGGAAGATCTTAAACACTATTATGGTTTCTACATGTGAAGTCAAGGAAGATCTTAAACACTATTATGGTTTCTACATGTGAAGTCAAGTTGAGTAGCGTTGTTTTGGCTTTCATGGCCATCGAATATGTTACACAATCTTTAGTTTTTTGGTTTACAATGTAATGTTTGACTGTAATTTGGATAGTTGGTGCTAAAATATTCTCTTTCTTTTATCAAGAATGAGGTTTAAGAGCTACTCATCATTTATGTGCATAATCTTTTACCCTCACTTTTATGTGATGTATCTCACTTTTATTAATTTAATTCTTCATCTGTACCTTATTAGTTAAGTTGTTATGTTTCTAGGCGTTTTTCATTTATGAAAGTATCTTATAGTTAGTTTTACTTATTCTATTAAAATGCATTTAGTATGCCATTAATTTAATGGTACATAAGACCTTAGCATTCTTACTAGATGATACTCAATCCATTATAAATTAGTATCAGGGATAATCATGACAATAAGACATTGTCATAAGGTTAAATTTGATTATACTAACATATATTTCGTATGGCTAACACAAATATGAACGGAAAGAAGGCACTGAGTGGTTTCTTTGTCGTCTTGTAAGTAATTAATGAGATTATCAATTTAATGTTACATATTTTCATATCAATTGTTGCAATGTTAATGTTATTTTTTATAATTAAACCAGTGCGAAAGAATGTGCTAAAATTAGGGCGGCAGGTGGAAAGCTTAAGGGTATTGAAGTAAGTATGTTTAAACAAACATTACATCATAACATGAAATTGATAAATTTTGATTGTAATTTAAGTGAGTTTGTGATGCGCAGACACAAAGAGAACTAGTTGAGTTGTGGAATAGTATGACGAAGGAAGCGCAAATCAATTATTTAATGGATAGTGAAATCCATGCCCTTGAAAGCGGAGTGGAACAACCCAATCCTAGTCATCCGAGAAGGCATGTCCTTAAACGGAAGTTGCTCACACACTGTACTCCCGAGAAATTTACGGATCTTGTTGTAAATTTTGATGAGGGGAAGAGGACAGCAATCATGGAGATGGGATTCAGAGGGTTGTTGGATATTCAATGCGGCAAGCTGAAGAGGATCTTCTTGAAGCAACTATTACATTGCTTCGATCTAGGCACCTGCACATTGAATGTCTATGGGTCGACATTCAATGTGACTACAAATGATGTGAGGTTTATATTGGGCATCGTCGACGGTGGCGAGGAGATAAAATTCGATGGTGAAGTGAATGAAATCAAAGATCTAAGGACGAAGTGGGTGAATGTCCAAGGTGATATTTCAGTGAACACCTTGTCAAATTTATTGATTGAGGAGTCTGATGGTGACTATTGGAGGCAAGCCTTTATGCTATACACCGACATGGTTTTGTTATCTCCTCGATCAAGATCAGCTATCAGTCATTCGAGGTTGCACGCTGTGAAGACACTCGCAACCATCCATCAAAAGAATTTGGCTTCTGCCTGTTTTAAATATTTTATGGATGGTGGTAAGGTATCAAAACAATCACCACAATAGCATTACTAGATGCTTGTTATTTACCAGGTAATATATTTAGTGTAAATTGGTCTTATTTTCGCATTATGACATAGGTAAATATGCTAATAAGTTCATTTTGTTACAGTTTTTTTATCTGGAGAAGTTGGCATGTGCTACCGACTATGATGACTTTAACCGACCTTCGCTGTTGGTGTGGAATGACAAGACCGTTGCAAAAGTCATTAACTTCATAACTTCAAGGGGAGGATGGCATAAAAGCTTTGCGGTAAGCATTTTAGAATATTGCAAAATTGGTTAGTTAGATTCACATTGATAATTTATTACTTATTCACATGTATTTGTATTATGTAGATCGATACAATCGCACAAGCCATTCTGGGCGATTGTGAGATTCGGGAGGACCATGAGCATAAGCAAGTTCACAAGAACATGGATGCAGATCTACCTGAAGAGCAAGTCACCAGAACTGATATCAAGTTGAAGCCAGCTCCATGAGGGCGGATATGCCATAAATAATTGAGGAGAAGAGAAATATGATAGCCATCCAAGAGAATATCTGCACAACTTTGGCGAGTATTTTGGAGCGGGACACTGGTAAATCTCGAGCCCAAGACGATGAGCCACGTGTCACCCAGGTCGAGGTAAAGAATGAGAAGGTTTTGATGAGGAAGTGAGACCCTCCCTCGAAGAAGAGCTCCTGAACTCTTGATCACCTTTAGATAAAGGTGAGAATGATGATCTCTGCATCCAGTTAGATGCTTCTGACAAGTCATTCAGTGACCTGCTATTGGTGAGGAAACCATCTATGACGGAGTGTCTAAAGGACAACGAAAGATATTATTATGTTTATTCATATTTCATCTTTTCTATTAATATAACATGTATAATCTAACTAGTAATCTAACGTATTACTTGGGGTTGTGTGTTGGTAGGGCAAACAAACCTTGACCGTGTCTACCGAAAGGAAATTCTTGATATGGTTACGCAACACTAGCGGGAGGAGAGATGGACTTCTACTCAGTTCACCCTATTTGAAGGGTAAACCGACCACTAAACGTAATAGAAAGGTATTTAAAGTGGGTCCGTACACCTTGCAGGATCCACTAGAAGTCAAAGATGAGCGTTCAGTGGAGTATATTTTTTTTTAGAAAAGCTTAGAGTATAGATAGTAGTCACGCTAATCTAACAAACTTCGACACACGATCATTTCTAAATTTTGATTAAGTTTGTCTTTTATTTGTCTTTCACAGTGAGATTCTCGTCAAACATTCTGACCACCATGCTGACCGAAGAGACCTAAAGACTATCGGTCCAGAGAATTGGTTTGACTTGGATGTTATAGACTTGTTTATCAGCATTTTGACCTTGGAGGCTCGTCTTGCGTCGACGAATAACCGATTCTGGTTTATTCCCACGTTTGTTGTGAGTATCCACTACTTAGTATCATCCTTATTTTAGGTTTGTATGTACTTTATATATTATTGTTGTGCCACTACACAGTCAATGTGTTTTTAAATTAGTAGAACTTCCTAATTTTGTAAGGAAACACAAGATCGTGGAGAGATACGTGCCAATGCTTGAGCTACATATGACGGTAAACAAATTTAATGTAGTTAGGTTATTAAATTTTGACTTAATATGATTGTGTAAATGTATTGTGTAGTATCTATATGTATACCGATACACGATAGTCGAGATCATTAGTTTATAGTCAAGATTTCCATCATGGACAAGGAAGTCACCATATGGGACACCTTGCCAGATGGCCGGCGTAACGCAGAATGGACTGAAAAGGTAAAAAAGATTGTATGTTTTAACCCCTCATCATGACTTCTAATATCTTATAGCATGTGTGATTTTGACACTAATTCTAGGTTTATATTTTGTGAATGAAATTATAGTTAGAAGGTATAAACTTGATATTTGGGCATAATCTCATAGGTTTGTTGCCCCTGCCAACAATCTTCTGCTCATTCAAAATTTCAAGACCTCCCCAAGTGGTCACGAATCAAATGGGTAAGTTCACTGATCGTGAATTTGATTGAGATTCTTTCACCCTTTAATGATGCACTTATTATTACGTTTACAAGAGTGATTGTGGTTGTGTGGGCCATGAGATATATAGATGACATCAGGCCATAAATTGTTCGCGACTGTCATTCCCGGGTAATTTGTCAGATATTATTTATATTTTGTTAAACTTGAGAGCTCTATTCTCTATTTGTTTAAGTTTAGAGTTCCTTTAGTTCTATAATTAGGAATTTTCTGATTGTTTTGAATTTGCTCATTTGAAACTTTCATTATTGAATTTGTTGAGGTGTAGTGATATTTTGGTGAATATTCAAGCTTGAGAGTTTTCTGTTTTATTTTAGTTTAGAGTTAGGGTTCCTTTAGTTATGTAATTGAGAATTTTATGATTGTTCTGGATTTACTCATTTGTGGTTGTCATTATTGAATTTGTTAAGGTGTATGATAATTTGGTGAATATTCAAGCCTTAGAGCTCTGGTTTCTATTTTATTTTAGTTGGGTTCTTTTAGTTATGTAATTGAGAGTTTTTTTATTGTTGTGAATTTGCTCATTTATGGATGTCATTATTGAAATTGTTGAGGTGTATGATAGTTTAGTAAATATTCAAGCCTTATATCTCCGTTTTCTGTTTTATTTTAGTTGGGTTCTTTTAGTTATGTAATTGAAATTTTTTTTATTGTTGTGGATTTGCTCATTTATGGATGTCATCATTGAATTTGTTGAGGTGTATGATAATTTATTGAATATTAGGAATATTTGTGCAGGAGTTAAAATCACACGATCTTTGGTGTGATATTATGTTAAAGATCATCAACCATCATTCTAACACCACGTATAAAATGATACATGAACTTGTTGACCAGTTTTATAATAATAACTCATCTATCTCAGACCTGCCAAACACCAAAGACAAGTCCTACTTTAAAGCAAAGGATTGAGAAGAGGAAAAATGAAGGAATAGATATATTGTATACATTATTGTGTCATATTTTCTATATGATTATTATATATAGTAAAGATAAATAGATTTTTGTAAGTTATTGTGTATCGGGATGATAAACATATTTTGTATATTATTGTGTACAACTGAAAATAAAGAGTTTTTTTTGTAAGTTATCATGTACAATACAGTGATGATAGATAGATTTTACAAAATTATTGTGTACAATAATAAGTAACCATATTTATTAAGTTATTGTGTGCAATGATCAAAAATAGATTTTGTAAAATTATTGTGTACAATTATAAATAATCATATTTTTGCAAGTTATTGTGTATAATGATTGTTATATTATCCGGTACAATGACTGTTCAATTTTCCATAAAAATTTCCATCATAAAAGAAAAGACCCTTGAAAGGAGACCGAATTCAACCTAAGAAAAATTGTCGTGCAGACAAACTGCATTATCAGTGGTGTAATAAAAGAAAGCTAATAATAGAAAAAATTCACCAAATTCTTCACGAACCCTTAAATACCAGCAAAACAACTTCCATAGAAACAACATATTTATATATTAACATTCCTAAAAAACTATGAAAGTAAATTAATACCAAAATGTACATTTATTGCGGCTGGGGAAATGAAAAATTATACAAGTATGAGATGTTTGTGTTGTACATTGAGTACCCACCTTGTGCGTTGAATGGTGGTGGGTATACATATGGATTGAATAATAGGATTTGGTACGCACCTTGCACATTGAATAGGCATTTGAATGACGGCTATTCGTAGGATGCACCTTGTCCGGAGACCCCTGTCACGTGCGCACCTTGAACATTAGATGGTGCTAGATCATCAGTAGTATCGTATGGCATCGTGGCATGCACATCGATCAGTAATTCTAGACACATCCATTTGGTATATCCAGTGTTCTTACAATGGCCACATCGACAGGTGGTTAGTCGTGCTTTACATGAGCTAGTACCTTGACTGCCCTTTGTCTTCAAGATTACATGGTCTTGAACGGGGATCTTTTAATCTCTACACCATCCTCGTGCGTCACATCCTATATGTTGGCGACCTTCTCATTCTGTGAGGTCTCATATTTTGCACAAAACATCTCAATCTCCACTTTGGCTCGAGTCAACCATTCACTTGACTTTGACACAAAGTGAGCAAGTCTTTTGGCAGTTAGTTGGATCGAATTGTACCGAAGCAATATTGTCTCATTCTGTATCCAGATGAGAATGGCTTGACCAAGTTGGTAGCATATTACTCTTCACAGTGATCCTCCACCGGTGTAGTATGCACGTGCTGGGGATCTCTTCCATATGTTCATCTTTCATAATAATGAACATATGACGACACAATATCCCCACTGATTCAAACTTGCCACAACTGCACTTTAGTGTATCAAGTTGTTGGTCTCGTATCACTACGTATGAGTCATTCGACACCCCAAACTCGACCAACAAATAATTTGGGCCTCCTCATCATGTGTCAAAGCACAAACTATAAACGATACCTCACCCATGATCTCCTTACACACACGTCTAAACATTTTATGTGTGAATACATTTACCACGTGTTGCTCTAACGCGCGCAAGTGAGTATGAAGCACAAACATTTCATTTGTCAACTTGAAATTGTCCAACCCCTCATCGTGTCGAATATGTGCCAACGCCCGATCAAATTGTAGCACAGAGTTAAATAGTTTAAATTGGCGTTCAATGAATCGGTAGAGATACGCGTTCATACCTTCAGATCATTGTGTCTTTCTCATGAACGTAAAGAATTTTCCTTGTTGTAAGGCATGTGCCCAACGTTCATGTTCCACATACATCCATTGTGCACATTTGTTTTGCCTAAGGTTGGACGACTCTATCAAATGATCCCATTCCTCTTTGAACTCCTCCTCACTGAGGACGTCATACATGACTCTCTTGAAGGCATGTAGAAATTATGGGTTATGCACATTTGATTGGGAATTTGGTTCGAGATGCCATGTAGAAAGCCGATGATTACAATTGGGGAGCATTGTCTTGATTGCTTTACACATCGCCTTATCGCCATCTGTAATGATCGACTAAGGCATCCTGTTTTTTATCGCATCCAAGAAAGTCCTCAACACCCATTGATAGGTTTTCATAGTCTCATCAACCAATAACGCGCAACCAAATACCGTGGTCTTGTAGTTATTGTTCACGCCAAGGAAAATCACGAGCGGTTTCTTGTATGTATTCATCTTGTAGGTTGTGTCGAACGCAAATACATCACCAAAACAGTGATAGTCAACTTCGCACGTCAAGTCTGCCCAGAATAATTTCGCCAGATGATTATCTGTTACAATGTTGTATTGTAATACATATCCAGATCCAACTATAATTTTTTAGTAAAAAAGGTAATAGCTGCCTATGAATTAGTTTCGATTACCTGCGATTTTTATTGCTTGTCCATCTTATTGTAGAGATCTGTCCTTAAGAACCCACATTCTCATAACCACCTACTTGGTTGACCATGTAATCAAACACTTGGCTTAGCCTGATACCAATATTGTGCAATCATATTGCTTGAGCCATGTCCGCTTTATTCATCGCTCTATTGGATCGAAGAAAGGCATGTACTGTGATTAGGCGTTAGGATAGTTGTGCATCTTTAACAACACATTTTTGTCTTCTTATCCAAGTTCACCCTAAAACAAGCACGACAATCCACCCTTGTCAAGCCTCTTGGTTCTCACTTGGTGTCCTCTCTACCTATATATTTTTTCTCTCGAACTCCTTCTTTTTTAAGAAAACCCATCTCCATAACATAGTTTCCCCCTCTATGTTCTTGCATTTATCATCCTTTCTGTACACTGAATCCAACATCGACTGCGTATGTATAGTAGAAATCTTCAGCCTCTTGTAATGTATCAAATTTTTTATCAATGACATCCTCATTTATCATCCTCTATGTTCTTGCATTTATCATCTTTTCCGTACACTGAACCCAACATCGAGTACGTATGTATAGTAGAAATCTTCAGCCTCTTGTAATGTATCAAATGTTTTATCAATGACATCCTCATTTTACAAGTTTGCTATTGTGGATGAACCCGATTGCATACTCGTCTCACCCCCAGTTTATGGATACATCAGGATGACTCATCTTTGAAGATGCGTAACTATATTGAAATATTTTTAAGAAGTTGATGAGAATTACTCATAAAGCATCTAACTTACACATAATCTTAAAATATTTAATGAAAACTAAACAAACATTACCTTTTCGGTGTAGCCGATCACTTAGTTAGAGTTGAAAATTGTTGATCCAAACAAATAACTTGAAGGAGCAAGTGTATTTGAAGTTTAGAGCGATTGAGAAGTAGTGAGAATATGTTTAGTTGAGTGAAAATTTAATTTTTAAGGATGGTTTATGAAGAGTAATTACCCATATTAATTAGACAACAACCAGACACCAACCAACTACCAACTAAAAAGTCAAATGATAGCTAGGTAATTAGGACCTAAACACCACTTGGGAGGTCGTAATCGCCGATCATCCTGGCGAATCTCCATAGCTCTATGACGTTTGGGACCCCACTGGTCTTTTTTGGGCCTCAAGCGCTATTCACCAACGGGGTTTCGCCATACAAATATGGCGTTGGGGTCTTCCTAGTCATTTTTTTGCCCCAAACGCTAGTCACACAGGAGTTTAGGCCTGTGTCACTTGGACACGGGCCAAACACCTGTGGATATGGCGTTTGGGACCCAAAAAAGACCAGTGGGATCCCAAACGCCGTAGAGTTATGGCGTTTGAGACCCTTCTGGTCATTTATTGGTCCTAGGCATCATACTTATAGGTGTTTGGGTTAGAATCACTTTTGCTTTGATATTCTATACATAAACTCCATAAATCTAAGTTGAAGTTCTCAATTCCTTTACATTTTATTTTGTTGCAAATTCAAATTTGAGTATAAATTTCAATTGGATAGAAAGGAGAGGATGTAAATTTTATTTTTATACAGGAAATATTTAGGATCCAGTTTAAAATTCAACCATACACTGAACAAACTTATAATCTAGTTTAAAATATTATACAACGATTCGACAAAACCTCCCCATAAATATTAAAAAATCCACATTTATTTCCATAATATGGCCAACCAACTGCAGCTAGAATTCAATAAATTCAAAAATACACTCAACAAACTTTTAGTCAAGTTTAAAATTCAAACATGCTATAAAAAGTTCATATAAACTTTGATAAAAGCATCATGGTGCAACTTTTCTCTTTTTTGACAACGCATCATGTGAATGCTTTGTACGTCTTTCATGTTCTCATTCTGATTGAGTATCTGCATCGGTGTCATCATCATGGTCGTCTTCATAATCATTAAATGAATCTTCACCATTGCCATCATGACCTTTATCATCATTTTCATCATCTGCATCATCATCATCATCACCCTCATGCCTGCTTGCTTGAGTTTCATACATTTGCATGTGTCTTTTCAACTTCGCCTACAAGTGTACATACTCAAAATGTCAGCTAAGAGCTAATTTGGATATTTTGATTTCAAACTAAAAAATAATTAGTGAAAGATAGTAAGTTTACAATTTCCTTATCATTTTTTTAATTGATGCTTTGGCCTTAATCATCGCCTCATGTGCGCACAATATTTTCTCGAAGAACAACCTATTGAGACCACAAATCATGTGCATCATGTCTGTCGCGCATGCCGTCGGCACCTGCATTATTCGAATTATGCGTTAATATGATATTTAATGACTAAATAATAAATATTAACATCAGAACTCACATAATCGACATCAATTGATGGAAGACCCCAGACGGGAACATCATTTGGAATGTCAACCAACTCACTACCACCATCTAGGAGTAGTAGCTAAATCTGCCACGATGGTAGTGGTGTTGTGGGTTATGCCCTCAAAGCATGCGTATTGACATTTTGATATAAAATTTAAAGATGATTACATTTTTCTTATAATTGTTCTTTTAAATTATTGTTGAATAATTTATATAAATATCTGAAAATTTCATATTCATTAATGAGACTATGATCTTGTATTAGTATGAGAAGATTAAGATAATAGATCATGAATAAAATTATCAACAACATAAGAAAGTATGAAATCTTTAATGAATGGTTGCTAACACGGTTCACTAAACATTATGAATGTGTGTGATCAAGATCCAGATCATTGATGTGGATAGGCATCTTAGTGAATGTACTTTATATAATAAGACTATATATGACAAGACCGATGTGAATTAATATCTTTATTAACCTGCCGTTTATCATAAAGATTTAATACACATCAATTCGATGATCAAATGTAAATTAGTCTGAATATTGAGTAGTCATTAAATCCTATGCATGTCTACTAGATCTTTTGATTCACTCGTTAAAATATGTTTGTTAATCAGGCTAGTGCCTTTTGTTTTGGAGATTCAATGATGTGGATGGCTGGGTACATGATCTTACAAGATTTAAAATCTCAGCTTTCTTAACGGATCGTATATTGATTTCTTTAAGTGTTAATTCTAAAACTGAATGGTTGTTGAGCTCAAATTTATAATATGATTATAAATTAGCCATTCAGTAATGGATTAATGGTACTTAAGGATCAAGAGGAGAAGGGTAAAATGGTAATTTTAACAAGTTCTAATCTACGAACCAATAATTGAAGGATATAACTACATGAAATGATTATGTTGGTGGACTACATAAGAATACTTTATAAATACATTCTATAATAGTAGAGTAATAATTGAATTAATAAATAAAATTATTTAATTAAAGAGTTTAATTAATAATATTGTTTATTGAAGCTTCGGATTATGAGTCCATGGTCCCCAAGTCTCCTCTTTACTACACGCTCTCTAGGGTGTGAATATTTTAGGACATGAGAGAAGGCCTGATTTGTAAAAGGAATTTTTATTCTGAAGCAAGTAGATAATTATGAGATAATTATGTATGATTAATTAATTAATTAAATTATTTATATATTTAAATATAATTTTTAAAAATTATATATATAAATATATAAACTATATTAAGAAACAACAATTTCAAAAATTGTATTAGGGTGTAAGATTAAAAACATACACAAACAGAGTTTATTGGCAACAATAAATTAGTGCTCCCGCTCATTAATTTATGTTGTAAAAAAGAAAAGATTTACAAAAGAGGAGTAGAATAGTAAGAGTTGTAAAACGAGTTCTGATTCAGAAATGGGAGAGACTGCCTATTTATAGTTTAAGGAAAGTGGAGTTCACCGGAAACCCATCACTTATCTGAACTATTCTATTCTACAAAAGTAAAAACATTTTACATGCCTAATTTTGTCTACTTTTGACTAAAAATAGTAAAAAGCGTAAATAATTGCCTAATAATTTGACAACTAGTATATTTATTACAGAAAAAGACAAGAATTGTGAAGATTCCAGATAAGTGTTATCTTGGTCTTCGTGTCTTCATAATTACTCTGTTATGATTGCTTGTGGTTGAAATGTCATTGTGACTGTTGCTCATTGGATCCTTTGATAATTGCTATCTTGGATTCTTGTGTCTTTCTTGATTTGTTGGAGAAATCATAATTACTGTCTGGAAAGTTCATTGTGACTATTGCCATTGTTTGCTTTTCTTGAAGATTATTATGATCGTTGCATTGTGCTGAATTGTCATTATGATCAATTGATTCTTGGATCTTACTCTAACACTAGCATTTTGCCAAAGACAAAGGATATGTTCATTATCACTAGGACCAATACTTTTGAATATGACCTTCAATTGGTGAGGGGTAACTTTTCTGGATGATTGATCTTTTTGGATTTTTGATTTAGTTTGGTGACTTGACTCTGCAGGTGATTCAGAGTCAGGTTCATTATTATCTTCTAAAATGAGAAGTGGAATTAATTTTTCCTCTAATTTGAGTTTAGGCTTGGTGGCTTTGATTTACCCTTTGAATATGGTTTGGACTCAAGATTTGATTTGGGTTTCGAAGAATTTGGATTGGATAATTTTATTTGTGGGGCTATGTCAATGGGCTCATCAATTTTTAATGGTGCTTGGATAAAGGAATTTGCTAGTCCCATATTTGGTTGGATACTTGCAAATTCATGGTTGATGGATGCAATAATTTTATGGGTATTCAATATATCACACCATTTAGTGTAAAATGGTCTAGTGAGGATTTTATTTTCAACCGAGTATTGCCATTTCAAAATCCAAGGTATTTTGTATTTGTTTGTAAAACAAAGTATCTAGGGAAATGAAACCTCAATTGGTGAAGGCTTATAAACCTCTGAAAATAGATTAAACCATTTTTGTAAATCAATGGGAAAACATTCTAAGGTAAGACCATGAATGCACCACCATTTTGAGAATCGATTTTGAAAATCAATTTTGAAATTGTTATCAAAATTTAAAAACCGAAAGTGAGAAAAGTCACTATTTTGATGCAAGAAAATCTCATGTCATGCATCAATATAATCAAAATAATTATTGTTTTTATTTAAAAATATTTTGAAACTTAAAGAATGGATATTCCAAACCTTCATAGTTATGGTTCTGAGGATAGAAAAAGAATGGTAAATGATTCTTTCCTCGGAATTTTTGATTGGCTAATTTTTATGGATTTTGTTTCTAAGAGGATATCTATGTAAAAATTGAGATTTTTGTTAGTGTCTAGGGACATAATGGAATGAAATGGGTTTTAGCAATTTGTGCTGGATCTTTCAGATGAGCAAATGAAGGCTTAATATGAAAGAGATTATGATAAATTGGTTGGTCAAGTGATTGGGCATTAAAAATTGAGTATTTAAAAAAGGGTCAAATTGTTTGACCAAGGTTAATTGCTAATTGGGTGTGATGGACCCAAGTATTGTTAATTAGATTTGATTAGGAGTAGAATGCTCTTCTTTGATTTGGGCCTTAAGGGTCAATTGTTGAGTCAAAGACTCTTCTACTTTTAACCATTTATCACATATTTTCTAAAAGTGATATTGATTCCTTTTATTAAGGATTTCACAGCATGCTTATGAAATTTTTGAAATTCATTAGGCATGATGAAGAAAGTTCCTTTTAGTAACAAAAATTCTTTTATTGTTTTATTTAAAAATTCAATTTTAGAATTTACTTGTCTCAATAGATTTTCAGTTAAAATTCCATTATCACATATTTCATTATTTTTGTAAAAACCTATTTCATACTTTTCTTATACCATTGAATTAATGTTGTATTGAAATCATACTTCAACATGTAACCTTGGCAGTTGATTTAATTTCTAAATCTTTGGATAGTTTATCAATACTATTTGAAGGTTCATAGGTAGATTCTAACCTATGGTGATCTGATTTAAAAATATGTTAACTTGATCATTATTATTAGGTGATCAAGAAAAGGAACTCTTAGGGGTACTGGACTGGTTATACCCCTAACTTTAGAATTAAAAGATTGGTAATTACTTTTATAGATTGTTTATTATTAAGATTTGTTTGACTTTCTTGGGAACTTATTCCTTTACGTTCTAGATCTTTAATTTTCAAATTTTTTAATTCTTGCTCTATTTGAATTCTAATGGATAATTTAGAATTGGAATTCTTAGTTTTATTGGGTATGTTCCATACCCTATTATTTTATTGATTAAAGTCTTCAGAATTATTTTCTTGATCATCTGAAAAGGTATTCGAAATGATCATTCTGATCATTTGATGGGTATTCAAAATATTTATGATCTACTTGATCATATGTAAATTCAAAATATTCTTCATCCACTATGTTGGATATTGAAGATATTATAGACCTAATGCTACTAGAAGAACTACTTCTAGATAACCTACTCATTGTTCAAAATAACTAAATTATTCTTATTATTGAGAATTTCATACTGTATTTTTGTTACTAACCTTGTGGTGACTTCTACAACCTCCTATTAGGCCTTACTCTTATCCCTTTTTCCTCTACAACCACCCTACCCTCGAGATTTACGTATTTAAGAGGTTTTACCTAGGTCCCTGAAGCTTAACCAAATAGAAGCTGGTACTTCATCCTCTGTTAAACAGATTCACAGATTAAATAAATAAATAATACGGAGAAATAATCAATTATAAGAATAATTTAGTTATTTTGAGCAATGAGTAGGTTATCTAGAAGTAGTTCTTCTAGTAGCATTAGGTCTATAACTGTTTTTACTTCTAAATTCTGCATAATTGAACTGTTTGCCGCCTATTATGGCTGGTCATTGATATTATTGTTTGCTTATTTGCTTACATGAATAATTGCTTATATCTAATCTTACTCTCCGCCCAAGTGGCTGGTTATTCTTATATTTGATTATTTCTCTGTATTATTTGTTTGCCTAATCTGTGAATCTGTTTATCAGAGGCTGACGTATCAGCTTCTATTTGGTTAGCTTCAGAGACCTAGGTAAGACCTCTTAGATACGTAAATCCTGAGGGTAAGGTGGTTGTAGAGGTGAAAGGGAGAAGAGTGCAGCCTAATAGGAGGTTGTAGAAGTCACCACAAGGTTAGTAACTAAAAATACAATATGAAATTCTCAATAATAAGAATAATTTAGTTAGTTGAGCAATGAGTAGATTATTTAAGAATAATTTTTCTAGTAGTAATAGGTCAACAATAACCTCAATACCTGATATAATAAATGATGATTACATTGAGTTAGCAGATGATTAAGTAGATCATAGGGTATGGAATATACCTAAAATCTCCAATAAAAATATTTATAAATCAACATAGTATGTTGCTTTTTTTCAAGCCTCAGCATCATGTAAAAATAATTAAAAAAATATATGCTCTTGGAAAAGAGCATGAAACATGTCAATTACTTTCCTCTGATGCAATAAAGTATCATATTCAAGAAGGATATAATTTCCTTCATTTTGATTTAGTCCAGATTGAAGTAAAACCACTCACAAGAAGAGGCTTAAATATCTCTGTCTTATTAGCCTTGCGAGATGCAAGATTTATAAATTTTAATGATAGTATTTTAGGATTAATTAGATCTTCAATTTGTAATGGTCCAATTCATTTTGATTGTTTTTCTGATCTGTCTGTTAGTTTAGCAGATCCCCATATTTTAAAATAATAACTTTAAATATGAAAACTAGTGGTTACCAAGTCCTAAAAGGCACCCAACCTCTAGCTTTAATCTTTAGAATTCATTACAAAGTAACCAAAACAAATATGAACTTCCAAACCATCAATAGGAGTCCAAAGAATCAAACCCTATTGATACAATCTAGTCAAAGTAATGTAAATATTAGAGTTCCTAAAACAATTAGGTGGTCTGATATTTTTTTACCAACAAATTGGATTTTAACTAATGAAAGTCAACCTACCCAAATTCAAAGACCAATTGAAGATGGAGATTACATCCAGCAGTACATGGATAGTACTGTAAAAATTAACTTGCAATCATCTTCTAGTCCACAAATTAGGGAGTATAGTCAGATTAGTACGCTTAGGAATTCCTTTTCTGGATCATCCGTTAGTAATGAACAAAGTTTTAGGATTCAACATTTAGAACAAGAATTAAAGAAACTACAAATTAAAAATTTAAAACTTAAAGCCATAGCCACAAGTTCTCAAGTTAGTTAGCCAGTCTTTGATAACAAGACTGGTCAATCTGATGAAACTGAAGCACCCGCTGGATCAAATTTCCAAGGAAGCCTTCATTCTGTCAATCCTCAACTCTTAGTTCTAAATATAAGAACCTTGAGTCAAGAATATGAACCAGATTGGGAAGGTCTAACCCAATATAATAATGACCCACACAATCTAAATAGATGTAATAGATTCAGAGATTCGTATGATATGGATCAAAGAAAAGCCATACTTGCTGAATGGAAGACATTCATGCAAGAATTTAGAATTGATATATTTTTCCTAGATTATGTTAAAGATATTTACGAAAGAAATATCAAAGTAATTTCAAAGTATAAATGGGTTAAGGAAGACTCTAGTGTAGTATCTACTAGTCATCTTCCTCCTGAGAAAATCATGATTAAAATAGGTAAACAATTAAAAAAAAATGAAACAAAGGTTGATGTTCTCAATGAACCTAGGCCTAGTGAAACCCTGAAAGAAAAGCCTTTAATAAATCTTTCTGATAAAACCACTTTAAAAAATATTCCAATTAAAAAAAAAATTGATAAAATGATTCAGGAATTAAAGAATAAATCCACTGAGTCATCTTCTCTGTTAAGGTAGTTAACCAAGACAGTAGTTCAGATTCTAAGTTTGAAAAAATTGATGAAATATTTAAAGAATTGAAACTAATTAATCAAGAAAATAATACTGATTCAAATAGTCATAGGTCAGAATCAACTTATGAATCATCCACAATAGGTGAATTTCAAATATTAACAATATTGAAAAAACATTTAAGAATTTAGAAATTAATAAATTAGAAAGAAAATGGCATAAGAAATCCATGCCTCCTGATATTCAAATTACTGAATCTTCTCTTGTTAATCAATTTTTTGTTTCTGCAGAAAAATTATATGAATGGAATAGATGGTCTTTCTGAATAGGAAGTCCTCAATAGATTACAACACATGGCAATGGTAGCTAACAACTATATTACCTCTCACAATTTACTTCATGAAGAAGTAATAAATCTTCTAGTCACAGGATTCACATGAATGCTCCATTCCTGGTGGGAAAAACATCTCACACAAGAATCCAAAATTGCCATTCTTTCAGCAGTTATGATTGATGCTGAAGGAAACCCAATTATTGGAGAAAATCAGGAAACAATACCTGATGGTATAAATACACTCATTTACACAATAACTGAACACTTCGTTGGTACGCCAAGTAATATTACTTCACGTATTCATGATCAATTACAAATCTTAGGTGTCCAACATTGAGTGATTTTAATTGGTATAAGAATATATTCTTATCCAGAGTAATGTCAATGAATGATAGTAATAAACCCTTTTGGAAAGAAAAATTTATTAATGGATTACCCAATCTCGTTGCCCATAAAATAAGGACAGTCCTTAGTAATGACCTAGGAAATATAGACTATGATAGTCTAACCTATGAAACAATAATTACTATAATACAAAAAGAAGGATTAAAAATGTGTGTTGATATGAAAATCAACAAACAAATTCAAAAAGAAAGCAAAACTACTAAATATGAGTTTGTGAGTAATACGGTCTACCCTTTATTGCCCATTCTCAGAAGAATAGAAAAGATTCTCACCCTAAAAGGTCTCATAAGCCCTATAGGAAAAATTACCACAAACATAAGAATAACAATTTCGATCAATGTTTTTTAAGAATAAAAACTTCTCTAAGAATAAAAATTATTCCAGAAAAAGGTTTAATAAAATATTTGATAAAACTAATATTACGTGTTTTAAATGTGGTCAGAAATATCACCTTTCAAATACTTATCAGGTCAAGAATAAAATTAATCAATTAAATTTTTTTGAAGAAGATGAACATGAATTGTTTAGAATCTTAGAAACAATAAATTACCATGACAGTAATAGTGATGATTTAGGAGAATATGAAACACCCTGAATCCTCTGAAACTGAATTCTCAAATTCTGACAGTGATTCTCCTAACATCACTATGAGGTGTAGGGATAATTGTTGTCAAAAAATCAATGTCTTGAATAAAAATGAAGAACAAGAAACCCTCTGGTTAGATTTAATTTGTAAAATTGAAAATCCAGAATTAAAACAATAATATCTTGAAAGACTTAAAAAGGTAGTTCTAAAGAAAGAAAATATTAAGTCTAATAATAATAATACTGCAAATCTTTCACAAACCCTTGAAAAATTCAATAAGGTAAAAGGGAGACAAAAAGAAGTTACCTTACAGAAACCAAAAGGAAAATAAAGATATTAAAATTGAAATAAAAGATTTGAAGAATACAAACAATGAAATAAAAGAGGAATTAAATCTTTTAAAAATAGAAAATCTAATCAACAAACAAGAATTGAGTGAATCTAGTAAATTACTGATTTTGATAATGAGGTTGAAGAACCTATGAACCATCTTGACAATGATGAAACTTCATCCAAATCCTAAATCACATTAAAATTAAAAAATGGCACATAATAGTTAGAATAATCATTCAAGATTTTGATTTCACAACAATGACTTTTGTAGATTTAGGAGCAGATTTGAATTGTATGCAAGAATGACTAGTTCCAACCAAGTACTTTAAAAAGACAAAAGAATCTTTGTCTTCTGCTAATGGTACTCATATGCATATCAATTATGAAATATCCACAGTCCATATTTGCCAAGACAATGTATTTTTTAAAACATCATTTGTCTTAGTAAAAAATATAACTGACAAAATTATCCTAGATTTACCATTCATTGCTCTGCTATATCCATTTTCAACAGAGTATGGTGGAATAGTTACCTATGTCATGAGTAAACCTATAAAAATTAAATTCCTCTCTTTTCCTCGTAATGAAAAATTAAAAACTCTAAAAGAAAAATCTATCTCTAATTCAATAAATCTCATTTCTTGTAAAAAAAATAATTATGTTTTCTACAAGATGAATTAAAATTCAATAGAATTGAAGAACAACATCAGAGTTCTATTCTTCAAAACAAAATTAAAATATTCGAACAAAAAATCTGTAAAGAATTATGTTCTGATATTCCCAATGCTTTCTAGCACAGAAAACAACATACTGTCAGTCTTCCTTATATCAAGAGATTTGATAAGAAAAATATCCCAACAAAGGCAAGGCCAATTTCGATGAATTCTCAAATGCTTGAGTTCTATAAAAAGAAAAATACAGAACTTCTCAATAAGAATATTATTAGAAGGAACAAATCTTCTTGGTCCAGCTCGACATTTTATGTCCAGAAGGCCAGTGAAATTGAATGAGGAGTTCCTTGTTTAGTAATCAATTATAAACCCCTTAATAATGTTTTGGAATGGATAAGATATCCAATACCAAACAAAAAGGATTTAATAAATAGACTTGGAGATGCACTGATATTCTCCAAGTTTGATATGAAATCTGGATTTTGGCAAATCCAGATAAACGAAAGTGATAAATATAAAACAACATTTGTAACTCCATTTGGCCATTATGAGTGGAATGTAATGCCTTTTGGCCATAAAAATGCTCCTAGTGAATTTCAAAATATAATGAATGAAATATTTAACCAATTTACTGATTTCTCAATTGTTTACATTGCTGATGTACTTATTTTCTCAAAAATGATAGAACAACATTGGAGACACCTTGAATCATTTGTGAGGATAATAAAACAAAATGGTCTAGTTATCTCTGGAAGCAAAATTAAATTATTTTAATCTAAGGTTAGATTCTTAGGATTTGAAATACACCATTCTATAATGAAGCCAATCGACAGGGTAATACAATTTGCTGACAAATTCGTCAATGAAATTCTAGATAAAATACAATTGCAAAGATTTCAAGGATCTTAAATTACATATTTGATTTTTACAATAAAATGAGAATTGATTGTAAGCCTCTCTTTGACAGGCTTAAAAAGAATCCCTCTCCTTGGACAGCTGTCCATACTGATTTAATCAAAAGAATTAAAGCCCATGTTAAGACACTTTCTTGTCTTGGCATTCCTACTAATAATTCTTTTAAAATTGTCCAAACTGATGCCTCTGAAATTGGATATGGAGGTATGTTGTTACAAAAAATTTCCCCAGAATCACATGAATAAATTATTAGGTTTACATCTGGAACATGGTCTCAATCACAAGTTAATTAAAGTACAATTAAGAAGAAAATTTTATCTGTTGTATTATGCATACAGAAATTCTAAGATGACTTGTTAAATCAGAAACTTTTGTTAAAAATTGATTGTAAATCTGCTAAACATGTTCTAGAAAAGGATGTTAAAAATATAGCCTCCAAAAAGATCTTTGCTAGATGGTACTCTATACTTAGTATTTTTTATTTCGATATTGGATTTATTAAAGGAATTAATAATTCAGTTCCTGACTTCTTAACTCGTGAATTCTTACAGGGGTAACAAAAAGATGGGGTCTATGCCCCAAGGCTCGGGGAAAATGACTAAAGGAGAATCCTCCACACAACAATTGGTCCTTAAGGCCCAAATCAAATATAAGTCTTTTACTCCAAAAAATACCCATTTAACAGTTCTTGGGTCTACCAGGCCTAAATACCAATCTACTTTGGTCAATCAATTTGATACATTTACAGTCTCTAAACCATTTGACCCATAATTGGTCATCAACCAATCACTCACCAATTATAGAAAATCTTCTCCTTATCATAGGGAAACCCCCAGTCAAAATCTCTTTTATATTGAACACTCATTTGCCCATTCTAAAAATCCAATAGAAATAGCGAAGGCCTATTACCTTCCTGATTCTCATTTCGTCCTTGGACACAAGCACAAAACTCTTAGTTTCTACAGAGATATTCTACTAAAAATAAAATCAATAAATAACAAACTCATAAATAGTGCAGAAGGAAAAATCATCTATCATTCCTTCTATATCTTCAGAATAATAACTTTGGAAGAATGGAAAATCTATCCCTCAGGGTTAAAACCCTTTTTAAATAAAAATAATATAATTATTTTGACTATATTGATGCATGACAAACAATTTTCTTGCACCAAAATAGTGAATTTTCTCATTATTGGTTTTTAAATTTTGACAAAAATTTCAAAATCAATTTACCAAAATGGTTTCAAGATGGTGCTCAATCTATGACCCTATCTTTGAAATATTCCTAATCGAATTACAACAAAATTTCAGCTTATTTTTAAAATTATTTAAACCCTCAACAGTTAATGCTTCTTTTCTCCCAATAATTTATTTTATAAATAAATACAAAATTCCATGGATTTTGAAGTGGCAATACGCCATTGAAGGAGAAATCCTCACGAGACAATACTATGTAAAATGGTGGGATAAATTCAGTACATTAAAGATATCGGCTTCCATAAATGAAGAAATAGCAAAATCTCACCCCCGGTTAAAGTTTCTCAAGCCTCCAATGGCCTCCTTCAAAATTAAGGAACCATATAACCAAGCTCCTCAAATTAACCAATCATCAAATTCCTCCCAAAATTCAAAATCTACCACAAGACCTTCTTTAAAAGAAAAAATCTGGCCTAAAAAATCAAAAGAAAAACATGAGTTAATACAAAAATGCTCATTCTTCTTGCTCTGATTCTGATTCCTCAGTAGAGTCAAGTCACCTGGTAAAAAATAAAAAGAGTCAATTGTCTAAATCACCCTCTTAGAAATTAAAGAGAAAATCTCATGTTTGTTCTCTTCCCCGATGAGCCCATAATCCCTTCCGGGATTCACAAGACCCTTTTGATGATGTGGATTTCAGTGAAGATGAATAGGAAAAACTAAATACATCATTGGCAAAATGTCGATAAAATAATTTTGAAGATATCATGATAACACCAAGAGCACAATGCAGTGATCATCATACTCTTCAAAACAATCAAAGAACAAGTGACCTCTAGTTCGGGATAACAATTATCAAGGACCATTGACAAATACCTGACCATGACAACCACAAAGGATTTCACCTACCAAGATTCTTTGTAATCTGTCATTTTGTAATCATTGTACTATTTACACTTTTATTAGTCAAAAGTAGACAAAAGTAGGCATGTAAAATGTTTTTACTTTTATAGAATAGAATAGTTCAGGTTAGTGATGAGTTCCCGGTGAACTCCAATTTCATCAGCTATAAATAGATAGTTTCTCCCATTTATAAATCAGAACTTGTTTTATAACTCTTATTATTTGAGAGCTAAAACTTGTTTTGTGAAACAAAGCCTTATTCTCCTACTCCTCTTTTGTAAATCTTTTCTTCTTTTTTTCTTCAACATAAATTAGTGAGCAGGTGCACTAATTTATTATTACCAATAAAATCTGTTTGTGTAAGTTTTTAATCTTACATCCTAATACAATTTTTGTAATTACTGTTTGTGAATACAGTTTTTACTATTTATTTTGTTGCTTCTTAATACCCCCTCTTAAATACTGTTCAATCACGCGGCTTTTAGTATCAAAGCCAAACCTGATGGAGATAATATTGTTCATTAACTGTTTCTACTTCTAAATTTTGCATAATTAAACTATTTGCCGCATATTATGGTTGGTCATTAATATTATTGTTTTCTTATTTGCTTACATGAATAATTACTTATATCTAATCTTACTCTCCGCCCAAGTGGCTGGTTATTCTTATAGTTGATTATTTCTCTGTATTATTTGTTTGCCTAATCTGTGAATCTTTTTATCAAAGGCTAACGTATCAGCTTATATTTGGTTAGCTTCAGGGACCTAGGTAAGACCTCTTAGATACGTAAATTCTGAGGGTAGGGTGGTTGTAGAGGCGAAAAGAAGAAGAATGAAGCCTAATAGGAGGTTGTAGAAGACACCACAAGTTTAGTAACAAAAAAATACAATATGAAATTCTCAATACAGTTTTTATAATTACTATTTGTTAATACAGTTTTTAGTGTTTATCTTCTTACTTCTTATTACCCCCTCTTAACAAACAACAATTACAAAAACTGTATTAAGATGTAAGATTAAAAACTTACATAAACACTGTTTATTGGCAATAATAAATTAGTGCTCCCTCTCACTAATTTATGTTGAGGAAAAAAGAAGAAAAGATTTATAAAAGATGAGTAGAAGAAGAAGGTTTTGTTTCATAAAACAGGTTTTAGCTCTCAAATAGTAAGAGTTGTAAAATGAGTTCTGATTCACAAATGGGAGAGACTGCCTATTTATAGCTTAAGGAAAATGGAGTTCACCGGGAACCCATAACTTACCTGAACTATTCTATTCTACAAAAGTAAAAACATTTTACATGCCTACTTCTGACTAAGAATAGTAAAAAGTGTAAATAGTTGCCTAATAATATGACAACTAGTATAATTATTATAGAAAAAGACAAAAATGTAAAGATTCCTCGATAATTGTTATCTTGGTCTTCGTGTCTTTCATAATTAATCTGTCATGATTGCTTGTGGTTGAAATGTCATTGAGACTATTGCACATTAGACCCCTTGATAATTGCTTGTGCCATTAAGCTTCTTGATTTTAAAATAATTTTGATTAAATACTATGGCCTTTACTTTCTCATATTCTAGTAAGCCAGGTTTATCAAATTGTCATATTGCAGAATCTTGGTATGATTTTCTGCAAAGGATTACAAGTAAGAGGGTCATGAAATTAATTATTAATACATTGTATAAATTAAATATTTAAATCAAAATTGCTATAAATAGACTATTACCTGGAAAAACTTTGTTCGGAAGGAATCTTGAAACATGTTTTTCATATTCATAATTAGTTAAAGCAAGTTTTTGATTTAATAAGGAAAATTGTATGAAATAAATTTCAAATTCTAGAAATCTATTTTTTGATAATTTGATTCCTTTTGCAAAGATAACTTAAATGTTCTGTTTTATTATCTTGGTAAATAATTTAAAGTATTTCCAGTATTGTTTGTCATAGTTAAAGGAAATGTTATTAATGTAAACAATCAAGAAATTCGACCAGTATTGTTGACTAAGAATGCAGTCAATTAAGAATTGATTAAAGAATTCAATCATTATATTTCAAAATTTACTTAGAGTAAATTTAAGATCAAATAGTATTATTTTCCATTTATAATGATCAAATATAATTTTGTATTAATCAATCTTATTTATCTGGATTTGTCAAAATCCAGATTTTATGTCCAATTTAGAGAATGCAACAACTTCTCTAAATCTGTTGATTAAGTCCATTTTGTTTGTTATTGGATATTTTATCCATTCCAAAACATCGTTAAGGGGTCTGTAATTGATTACTAAACAAAGATTTCTTTGTTCAAAGATTTGATCTTGAAGAATAGTAGCTTGAAGATGTTCCTCAATCCTTTTGGATTTAAAAACAGAAAAAGAAAGAAATTTGAATTTAACAGGTTCATCCATAGGATAAGTAATTATCTCATCATACTCTATTGTAAAAAAGATACAACAAAGAAATGAATGGTAAACCTATAATTGTTTTATCAGTCATATTTTTTTACTAAAACAAACGATGTTTTAAAACATACATTGTCTTGACAAATATGAACTTTGGGTATTTCACATTTGATATGTATATGAGTACCATTGGCAGAAGATAGAGATTTTTTTATATTCTTGAAGTACTTTGGATGAACTAGTCCTTTCTGCATACAATTCAAATCTACTCCTGAATCAACAAGAGCCATTGTTGTATAATCAAAATCTTGATTTATTCTGACCATTATGTGCCATTTCTTGATTTTGATGTAATTGAGGATTTGGATGAAGTGTTCATCATTTTCATGATAGTTAATGAGTTCTTCAACCTCATTATCAGAAATTAGTAATTTACTAGATTCACTAAATTCTTGTTTATTAATTAGATTTTCTATTTTTAAAAGATTTAATTCCTTTTCTATTTCGGTGGTTAAATTCTTCAAATCTTTTATTTCAGTCTTAATATTTTTAATTTCTTTTTGAAGTTTCAGTAAGGTAACTTCCTTTTCTTTCCCTTTTATCTTAGTCAATTTTTCAAGAGTGTGTGAAAGACTTGCAGTATTATTATTAGATTTAGTATTTTCTTTTAAAATTACTTTTCTAAGTCTTCCTAGGTATTCTGGATTTTTAATTTTTCTAATTAAATCCAACAAGAGATTTTCTTCTTGTTATTTATTTATGTTGAGAACATTAAATTTTTGACAACTATCTCTACACCCCATAGAGATGTTAGGAGAATTACTGTCATAACTGGAAGAGTTAGATTTTGAGGACTCAAGATATTCAAATTCTCCTAAATCATCACTATCACTTTCATAGTTTTCTATTGACTCTGTGATTCTAAACAATTCTTGTTTTTATTTATTAGAGATTTTTAATTGATTAATTTTGTCTTTAACTTGACAAGTTTTAGAGGAATGACCATTTTGGCCATATTTAAAATACTTAAGTTTATTTTTATCAAAAGAATATTTATGATGTTTCCTTCTAGAATAAATTTTATTCTTGGAGAAACGTTTGTCAAAATTTTTATTCTTTGAAAAATATTGGTTAAAAATCTTATGCTTATTCTTATGGTACTTTCTCCTATCAGGCTTGTGAGACCTTCTAGGGTTTGAATGAGAATTTTCCCTAATAGGGGGTAAACCATACTGCTCACAAGAATTGTCTTAGTCATATTCTATAGTTTTTATTTTTCAAATCAGTGCATATTTCAAAATCTTCATTTTTTATTGTAGTAATAATCGTACCATAGGTAAGACTATCATAGTCTATGTTTCCTAGGTTATTACTAAGGACTATTCTTATTTTGTGTGTGTATAAAATGGGTAATTTATTAATAAATTTTTTCTTTCCAAGAGGGCTGATTATTATCATCTCTTGACATTATTTTGGACAAAAATATATTTTGTATTAGTGGATTTTACTTAGGTTCGGACACCTAAGTTTGGTCAATTGATTATGGATATGTTAAGTAATATTACTCGGCATTCCAATGAAGTATTTAACTATTGTCTGGGGAAGTGTATTGGTGGCATTATGTATTGTTTCCTATTTTTCTTCAATATTTAGTGTTCCTTCAGCATTAATCTTTATTGCTGAAAGGATGGTAAATTCTTTTGTGAGATAATTTTCCCACCAGGAACATATCATTCATGTGAATCCTGTGACTAAAAGATTGATTATCTCATTGTGAAGTAAATTGTGTGTGGTAATGTAGCTGTTAGCTATCATTGTCATGTGTTGAAATTTATTGAGAACTTCCTGCTTAGAATGCCCATCAATATTCCATTTGTGCAATTTATCTGTAGAAACAGAAAATTGGTTAACTAAAGAATTTTAAGAAATTTGAATATCAAGATGAACAGGCTTTTTAGGCCATGTCCTTTCTAATTTATTAATTTCTAAATTTCTATGTGATTCTTCAATATTATTAATGTTTGAAGATTCACTTATCGTGGATGATTCATAGGTGGATTCTGACCTATGATTTTCTAAATCTAAATTATTGTGTTGATTAATTACCTTTAATTCATGAGGTATATTATGATTTAATTTCAGATGATTCTAAATTTTTAAATGATTATTCAATATTATTAATGTTTGAAAATTTACTTATTATAGATGAATCATAGGTGGACTCTGACCTATGGCTTTCTGGATCTGAACTATTATCTTGATCGATTATTTTTAGTTCATGGAGTATTTATCGATTTGTTTATTGAGGGGAACAATATTTGGAGTGGTTTTGTCTGAAAGATTTATTAAAGGTTTTTCTTCCAGAGTTTCACTAGCTTTAGGTTTATGAAGATATCAACCTTATTCTGAATTTTGTCTAATTGATCACCTATTGTAATTAGACTTTGATTGAAGTACTTTAGTTGTTCAATTAATTTTTTACTAGGTTCTTCTTCCTTTGCTATCCTGAAAGAAGAAATAGTGATAAAAGAATTTTTATGGTTAATGTCTTTAACAGGGGATGATTTATTAATTTTTAAATTTTTAAATGTTTCTTCAACTTTGCTAACGTTTGAAGATTCATCAATTGTGAAAGATTCATAGGTTGATTCTAACATATGGTTTTCTAAATTTGAACTACTGTCCTCTAATTCTTGAAGTTTATTATTAGTAAGGTTTTTGAATTCTGAACAATTATTTTGATTATCAATTATACCAGAATAAGATGATTCATTAGTTTTAGAATATTTATAGGTGGGTTCTAACCTATGAATGTCTAATTGAAAGATACTGTCATGGTTACTAACCTTGACAGTTGATTTAATTTCTAAATCTTTGGATAGTTCATCAATACTATTTGAAGGTTCATAGGTAGATTCTAACCTATGGTTATCTGATTCTGAGATAATTTCTCTTAAATATTTTAACCTTCTAAGTATTTCTTCATCAGGAGTTTTCCCTTAATGAAGTTGGAGAGATTTAATGAAATCTTTATTAAGTTGGGAACTTTTATGATTAATTAGGATTTTTCAGGTGGTGGATGACATACAATTACCACACTGGAGTCTTCCTTGACCCATTTAGATTTGAAAATTATTTTAATATTTTCTCATAAATATCTTCGATATAATCAAGAAAAATATGTTAACTTTATATTTTTGCATGGATGCCTTCCATTCAGCAAGTATGATTTTTTTATCCATATTATATGAATCTTTGAACCTATTACGTCTATTAAGATTGACTAGGTCATCATTGCGTTTATTTAGACCTGCTCAATCTGGTTTGTATTCTTAGTGCAGAATATTTGGATTCAAATTTTTATAATTTTTAAATTTTTGTATTGATTCTTTAATCCTAAAATCTTGATCATTATTAATAGATGATCCAGAAAAGGAACTCTTAGGAGTACTGGACTGGTTATACCCCCTAACTTTAGAATTAAAAGATTGGTAGTTAATTTTATTAGATTGTTTATTATTAAGAATTGTCTGACTTTCTTGGGAACTTATTCCTTTAGGTTCTAAATCTTTAATTTTCAATTTTTTTAATTCTTGCTGTATTCGAATTCTAATGGATAATTAGAATTGGAATTCTTAGTTTTATTAGGTATGTTCCATACCCTATTATTTACTTGATTAAGGTCTTCAAAATGATTTTCCTGATCATCTGAAAGGTATTCGAAATGATCATTATGATCATCTGATGGGTATTCAAAATATTTCTGATCTACTTGATCATATGCAAATTCAAAATATTCTTCATCCACTATGTTGGATATTGAAGATATTATAGACCTAATGCTACTAGAAGAACTATCTTCTAGATAACCTACTCATTGCTCAAAATAACTAAATTATTCTTATTATTGAGAATTCCATACTGTATTTTTGTTACTAACCTTGTGGTGACTTCTACAACCTTCTATTAGGCCCTACTCTTCTCTCTTTTGCCTCTACAACCACCCTACCCACAGGATTTACGTATCTAAAAGGTCTTATCTAGGTCCTTGAAGCTTAACCAAATAGAAGCTGGAATGTCAGCCTCTGATAAACAGATTCACAGATTAAATAAATAATACAGAGAAATAATCAATTATAAAAATAACCAATCACTTAGGTGGAGATTGAGATTAAATATAAGCAATTATTCTGTAAGCAAATAAACAAACAATAATATCAATAACCAGCCATAATAGGCGACAAACAGTTTAAATTATGCAGAAATAGTAGTAGAAACAGTTAATGAACATTATTATCCTCACTGGGTTTGGTTCTGATACCAAAAAGGCGTGGAATTGAACAATATNTCTAATTTTTGAAATTAGATAATTAAATTATTATTAGATAATAATTTAAATCAACTAAATCTGTTATTTGTGAAATAACAGATAAATTAGTTGATATGATAATCAAGTATGTTAATTTTGAATTAACTGATATCTAGATAATTATCTTATTAAAATAAATATTTAATTCACAATTATCACATGTCAATCACTAATAGAATATCAGAAATTGACATGAACTAATGTGGTATCACGTTGCATTACAGTGGTGAGTGTGCAATTTGCAGCAGCACCTGATCCCTCCATTCCATACTTATTTTAGGCGTCTCCATTTCAGCAGCTCCTCCATTTTCGCAAGGTATTTTCTTTTGTTTTATGGTTTTTGCTCCATTTCAGCTCAGCTTCAGCTTCTCGTTATTTTCTTCCAGTATTTATGGTTTTTGCTCACCTCCATTTTCGCACTGTATCGGAGGTTTTTCCCGTTTTTGCTCAGCTTCAATTTTGGGGTTTGGATATGGATTTTATTGATCCCGTGTTTATTGATGCATTGGGTTTTGATTCCAATATTTTATTACATTGAATCTGGAAGTGTGGGTTTGAAAGTGGTTTTTTTGGGTAAAAATCCATTTATTATATTTCTTTTCTTGTCATGTAGTTTATCTTGATTTTATCATAAATCATAAATCTTCCACCCAGCTGCTGAAATGGAGATGTGCCGAGGATGAGCTGCTGAAATGGAGATCTGCCGAGTGTGGAAGACGCCTAGAATGCTTCGAAGAGCTGCTGCAGGTATGGAGGAGTTCACGAAGAGCTGCAGCGGGTATGATATGGAGGAGTTCACGAAGAAGGGTTTGGTTGATTTTGGGAAAAAAATAGTGACCAAAAACTACGTATTGATAGGGGTGAATTTCTGATTCTAGTATTTTAAAACCACGTCATTTTATAATAAATTAATATATATATAACGGTTAATTGATGAAATGTTATATTTGATGGTAAGATGAAAAATTGAAGATTATAAATAACAGAAATAATAGTTCATTGTTATATTTGATAACAACTTGATAGTTTAAGTGACTGATTTGTAGTTTTCTCTATTTTTTACTATCCATAAATGTAAAGACAATTTTTTGGGGATAAATATGCTAATAGTCATCTATCATATCTCTAATATATTACAAGGGGAATCAATGAAGAAGTTTTTTTGGACAACTATATCCACGTATTTTTCTACTAATCCTAAAATATTTTTTAAAAGTACATTTGTCACATTCATATTCGTTGTTACTATTATTTTTTATCAAATGCCATAAACTACGACCATTTGTCCCAGCCAAACAGCCGGAAACATAATCAATACAATATTTGATTTGAAACAATACATTTTTTCAAGTGAAGCAATACCATTTTTTAACAATGAAACAATACAACTATTTTAAGTAGATAAATATATATTGTTGTGGTTGATACAACAAACATACAATTGTATGAATATAGTTATACAAAATTTATAAAGAAAATATTTAAATTTACCATACAAACGAAAAAAGAAAGATCTAAGTGTAAAATAAAACATGAAATATAAATTTTGATTCTAACAACATTTTTTCTTTTAATTTTTTAGAGGATATTCATACTATACACTCTTAATTTTTTCTCAGAAACATTCATGATCACTAGTACAATTTCACTTTTTTATGACGCGCGTGAAAAAAGAAAAACGGCGGGAAAAGCATTAGCCGTCTTTATCTGATTACTTTTTTTTTTGGTTTACGACGGTGGGTAGATAAGAGCTCGTGGTAAAATGAAAGCATGACGTGCTATCTAAGCCCCGTGGTATTATTAGGGTGCATAAAACTGCTAGTCGTAACGGCACGTACGCGGCAGAAGCATGACCTTTTAAATAAAATAAACTTTTAATAAAAATCAAAATTTTTAATAAAACAAACCTTGCGCAATGTCACGATAACCAAATAAAACTTTTATTGAAAACTCTTTTTCAATCAATCAGGATCCATTATATATTTATAAGTAAGCTCTACAACATACAAGATTAGAAATCATATACCTCTTGTAGTCTATATCAAGTATCCTTGTAAAAACCAATCGATCCTCCATTCCCATGAAATCGTTCCAACGATCAATAGACTCTGAGATCCATACCAAGATCTTTTAAGTCAATCCTCACGTACTAGGACGTGTGTGGGAATGTAGAATATTACCAAGACACTTTTTTTATCTTTAGATGTTCTCAACACATGAGATCTAGAGATTTACTGAGAATGACTTTAGTGAAACGATTCTCTAAAAGAACGTGATGATTATTCTTTTAGAGATTTGATTAACTTTAATCATAGAAGAAAATGTTTCTGACAAGAATCGTGTTCTCAATTCAACTCTTGATTGATGAACTGATAATCTGATCAACTAATTCTCTTCTCTTCTTTCAACAACTAAGGCCATTAGAATAATATTTGTATATATTCTAGATAATGGCGTATCATATTTTTAAGAATAAACTAAAATAATATTTAATTATAAAATTATCAATTACAGTAGAACCCTCTGTAAATTGTGCACAACTGCAGTGCCACCGTGAGCCAGCATAGTGCCTCACGGCACCATTCTAGTGCCATGTTACACTACAGTGTTGCACATTCACTACTGTAATGCTACGTGGCACCACAATAATCCATGTCAATTTCTTATACTTTATCACCGATTGAAACGTGACAATTATTATGAATTAAATATTTATTTTAATTAGATAATTATCTAGATATCAATTAATTCAAAATTAACATATCTGATTATTCTTATAAACTAACTTATCTGTTATTTCAAAAATAACACATTTAGTTTATTTAAATTATTATTTAAAATAATTTAATTATTTAATTTCATAAATTATATATCATGTCTCACATATTGATAATTAAAAAAGTTGATAATTATATATATATATATATATATATATATATATATATAAAATTTCTAAAAATTATATTTAAATATATAAATAATTTAATTAATTAATTTTTAGTTAACTATTCACACATAATTTTTTCATAATTATGTACTTGCTCCAGAATAAAATTTTTTCTTACAAGTTAGTCATTTTCTCATGTCCTGAAATATTCACATCCTAGATAGCGTGGTATAGAGATGACTTGGGGACCATTGGCCTATAATCCTAAGCTCCAATAAACCAGATTATTAATTAAGCTCTTTAATTAAATAATCTTATTTATTAATTTCATTATTACTCCACTATAAATATGGAATTGCACTATTAGAGAGTATATAATGTATTTATAGAGTATTCTCATGTAGTTCTGTCCTCTAATTATTAGTTCGTAAATTAGAATTGGTCAAAATTACTGTTTACCCTTCTAATTACCTCTTGATCCTTAAGTACTATTAATTCACTAGTGAATGACTAATTTATAATCTTATTATAAATTTGAGCTTAATAACAATTCATTTCCAGAATTAATACTTAAATGAACCAATATACAATCCGTTAAGAAAACATAGATTCCAAATCTTGTAAGATCATGTCCCTAATCATCCACATCCCTGAATCTCCAAAATAAAAGTCACTAGCCTGATTAACAAAAAGACCTTAACAAGTGAATCAAAAGATCCAGTAAACATATATAGGAGTTCATGACTACTCAGGATTCTGACTGATCTACATATGATCATCGAATTGATGTGTATTAAATTTTTATGATAAACAGCACGCTAATATAGATAATAGTTGTCATCATTCCTGTCATATATAATTTTATTATATAAAGTACCTTCATTAAGTTGTCTATCCACATCAATTATCCGAATCTAGATCACACGCATTTATAATGCTTAGTGAACCGTACTAACAATCATTCATTAAAGATTTCATATTTTAATATGTTGTTGATAATTTTATAATTTTAATCCTCTTATACTAATACAATCTCCCACATGAGGGCATAACCCCCAATAATCTCCCCCTTGCCCTAAAGAAAATGTGGCATCTCTCTTAATCTCATGTTACGAACGTGACCCTCAAATGACTTCGCAAGAAGTATATTTGTAAAAGGAATAGCCATGTTTTATTCTGATACTATTTTCATAACAGTCACATCCCCTCGATGTACGATCTCTCTTACAAGATGATATTTCCTCTCTATGTGCTTGCCCCTCTTGTGACTCTTTGGTTTCTTGAAATTTGCTACCGCCCCATTGTTATCATAGTACACGATCAGTGGCTTGTCCATATCTAGAACTACTTCTAGATCAGAATAAAATTTTCTGAGCCATACCGCCTCTTTTCCAACTTCACAAGCCCCTATATATCCAGCTTCTATAGTGGAATCTGCAATGTTGGATTGTTTAATACTTCTCTAGACTACGGCTCCTCCACCCATGGTGAATACTGATCCATATGTCGACTTTCAACTGTCTCTGTCTGATTGAAAATCAGAATCAGTATATCCAGTGAGGTTCAGGTCTCCACTTGAATAAAAAAGCATATAGTTTTCATTCTCTTAAGATACTTGAGAATGTGCTTTACTGCAATCTAGTGTTCCAAACATGGATTTGATTGATAACGACTGACAATTCTCATTGCATAACAGATGTCTGGTCTCATACAGAACATTGTATACATGAGACTTCCAACTGTTGAAGCATAGGGAACCTTTCTCATATCCTCTTCCTTCTGAGGTATCTTAGGACATTGTTCCTTGGAGAGGACAATTTCATGTCTAGTCGGTTGTTGACCTTTCTTGGAATTTTTCATAGAGAATCTCTCCAGCACCTTATCAATAGAAAGTGCTAAGAACTTATTCTTTCTATCCCTTAGGATTTGGATTCCTAGAACATAGTTCGCTTCTCCCAAAATTTTCATTTTAAATTTCTCAGCTAACCACTTCTTTACTTTTGATAAAGTTTCTACATCATTCCTAATGAATAGAATATCATCAACATAAAGAACTAAAAAAACCACTATCTTATATTTAGTGTATTTATAAACACACGTTTCGTCAACATCTTGGTCGAAGCCATAAGACTTTATAATCTCATCAAAGGTAAGATTTCAAGATCTAGATGCTTGCTTTAATCCATAAATGGATTTAAGCAACTTGCATACATTTTTATCTTGCCCCTTTTATATGAACCCTCATGGTTGCATCATATAGATGCAAAAAAAACTGTCTTGACGTCCATTTTCCATATCTTATAGTCAGAACTAACGGCTATGGGCAAAAGGATGCGAAAGGATTTTAGCATGGTTATAGGGGAGAATGTCTCTTCATAACTAACTCCCTCCATTTGTGTATAGCCATTGGCTACTAACCGTGCCTTGAAAGTCTCTACGTTCTCATCTGCACCTCTTTTCTTCTTGAAGGTCTGTTTACATCCAATGTGCATGACATCTTCAGGTGGATCTACAAGTTCCCAGACGAAATTAGAATAGATAGATTCCATTTCTTGGTTCATGCATCTTGCCATTTTTCATTTTCAGGATCATCCATTGCTTGTTCATAAGATAATGGATCGTCTTTATTAGTGTCTGACACTAGGACATGTGCATCTAGTTCGTAGCGAACTGGTTGTCTCACAACCCTCCCATTATGACATTGCACCGGGGTTTCCTTGTGGTTTCTCTGGTTTGTCATTTATCAGTAGAAATTGAAGGTGGTCTGATCTCATCAGTCGCTAATTCCTTGATAGCTACTTTGCTACGAGGTTAGTAGTTTTGCATATAGTCATACTCAAGAAAAGTTGCATTTGTTGACACAAACACCTTTTGATCATTATGGCTATAAAACTGCCCACCTCTAGTCTCTAGAGAATAACCAACGAATATGTATACCTTAGACATTGAGTCTAACTTTTTAGTTTTGGGTCTAAGAACATGAGCTGGGCACCCATATACGGAAATGACGCAAACTAGGTTTGGAGCCATTCCATAACTCTAAAGACGTCTTGCTTACAGACTTAGAGGGCACTACATTCAAAATGTAAGTTACCGTGTGTAGTGCATAACCCCAAAATGTAAGTGACAATGATGAGTAGCTTAATATTGGCCTAACCATATCCAAGTATTCACCACCTCGATCGGATCGAAGGCTTTTCAATGATTTATCTAATTGCTTTTCAGCTTCAGTCTTAAAGTCTTTAAACTTTCCAAAAGTTTTAGACTTTTGATGCATTAGGTAACTATAACCATATCTTGAGTAGTCATAAATGAAAGTGACAAAATACTCATACCCACATCTAGCTTGTACATTGATCGGTCCACAGACATCACTATGTACTAAGTCAAGTGGTTCCTTAGCTCTTTGGCCATTTTCTATGAAAGGTCTTTTGGTAATTTTACCCTTTAGACATGATTCACAAATAGGAAGAGTTCCAACTTTTAGCTATCTCAAAGAACTATGCTTTGTTAACCTATTTAACCTCTCTAGATTAATATGTCACAACCAAAGATGCCATAAATATGTGTTATCATCATGAGAAACTCTTTGTCATTTGTTATTTTTAGGTTTTGCTACGTTAAATAATTCAGAATTATTTAACGTGCGGTAAGTCAGTTTAAGAATATACAGTCCGTTTATAATTTTAGCATGACAGGTATCGAATCCATTCTTAGAAATAATAAACTTTTTGTTAATGAAAGAAACTTTGAATAACTGTTCTTGCAAAAATGAAAGAGAAATCAAATTCCTCGAAACCATGAATATAATAAACATCGTTCAAAACTAAGTAATTATATCCAAAAAGTAAACAGCATGTTCTTAATGTTTTAATTGACACGAGCGCACCACTGCGAACTCTCAAAACGACCTCGCCATCAGCCAGCTCCCTTGACGAATCAAGCATCTGCAAAGAAGAACATACATGGTTAGTGGCTCCTAAATCAAGTATCCAGGATGACAAATCATATTCCACTAAATAAGCTTCAAGTACAAGTAAATCATATTTACCTTTCTTTTTCAGTTCAGAGAGATACTCGTTACAGTTTCTCTTTCAATGACTTTCAATCCATAGTGAAAACATTTTCCTTTGGACTTGCTGTCTTTCTTGTTCTTCTCGACTTTCGGCGATGTCTTGACTTTCTTTACTCTTTTGTTCTTACTCTTGTTCTTACCATTATTCTTCTTCCTTTTCTTGTTCTTAACAATATTGGAAGAAAGTTTTTGCTCGATAACATTTGCTTCACTCGCTTTGATCATTCTAAGATTGAGTGACTCAAAATTCTGCAGTTTATTCAACATTTGGGTCATGTTGAATTACAAATTGTTTATAACATAGTTGGTCATGAACGTAAAAAAAGCTGGTGTGAGCTGCTCTAGTATGATGCTAACTTGAGTCCGCTCATCAATGATCGCCCCATGTACTTCTACCTCGTGCATTATGTTGATCATGTTCAAAACATGTTCTTGAACAGAATTACCCTTCCTCATCATAGTTGTCAAATAGCTCCCAGTGGCCTCATTATGACTTTGATGAGACTTTTGCCCAAACATTGCCTATAAAGATTTCATAATCTCATAGGCAGTCTCCATGCTTTCATACTTGGTTCTCAGAACATCATTCACAAGCATGTAGCACTTCGCCATTGATCTGATACAAGCATCATATTTGTCCCTAGCATTCTTAGGGGCATTAACAGCGGGCTCCTTAGGACATTCCTCAGTAAGAACAAACTTATGGTTCTTATAAACCAACATTAAGTTCATATTTGATTTCCAACGTATGAAATTATCACCATTCAATTTTTCAAGAGTGAGTAAAACAGTAACATGGTTGCTCATGGTAGACATAATTTTGATAACTGAAATTTAAAACATCCATGATTCAATATAATTGATAAATATCTAGAATTCAAAAAGTAAACGTGATGATGAATGCAATCATAATAAACACATAAATTTAGCCTTTATTAATCATGATAAAACAGCCCAACGATTAATGTGCCACCTTAGGGTCGGTCAGATTAACCTCAGATTATCTATAAGACATTCTCATCCTTATTAATTAAAACTTAAAATATCTCATATTTTCTCTTTTAACAATAAGGCATCGCTTGTTCGGTCAAGTCACAACTATCCACATGAAACCTTAATTGTGACTTTGTGTAACCCATCATTTCAGATTTCATGACTTCATTTAGAATATGCTGCCTTAGGTCGGTCAAAAAACTAAACTACATCACTTTCTCCTATTTTCTTAAGAAGTCCAACCTTGATATTGGTACAACGAGAAACCTTCCTTAGGGGGATGAAAACAAAGTCATCTCGAGCCTCTCACTGCACCTCACGGTATTGTACTAATGATGGAGACCATAGGTTCCATTGACATATCAACCTTCTTCCACTCATTATTTTAGGATAATGTGTTTCTATTTTAACTAATCGATTAATTTCAAATTAAATACTAGTTAAAATGATAATCCTATGAATATTTAATTATCAGTTAATCCAATCTCATTGGTCTAAGTTCATTTAACTTTCTGAAGTGCCTAAGTTCATTTAACTTTCTGAAGCGTCTAAGTTATAATTAGGTGAACTTATATTAACTAATTAATTATATTCATCAAACTTTAATAGAACTCTTTTACTAAAGTTGGTTAGCCTAAATGTTATTATAGCCTTTAGTGTAGCGTGATTACCAAGTTTTAACTAGTTAAAACCTAACAGTTTACATACAATGGATTTCATAAAGCAGTACATATAAACATATTAGGACAATCCTAATCATGTTTCTACATGTTTCTACATATAAGATGCATGATTAAATAAAACTGTGCGGGATTTTTATGTATGACATGTGATCGACTAATGCATGAACATGTTATCAAACATAACAATTAAACAATTATTTAATAATTAAAAAAATAATAATAGACCGAGTGACTATTAGGTATTTCTAAATTACAACCCTTGAAATAAAAATAAAATTACAAAATAGACTTCAAGAATACATATTTCTCAAATATTGTCTCCTCCTGATGTCCATCTTCATAATCTTCAAGATTTGAACAAAATCATTTTTTAATTAGAAAAGCTATTTTTCTTAATCAAAACAATTTCTATAATTATCAATTTCAATATAGTTGATTTTGATTTAGTCAAATAAACACTTTATTTGATTTGGTCAAACTTGGGTCAAACCCAATCAACCTATTAATTTTTTATTTTCATAAAATAATTATTTTTAATTTTAAATAGATAATTAAAAGAGTTTGGGTTTTAATGAAACACTTAGGTGATAGGAATTGGTTTCATGGTTTGTTGAAAACTTTCCTAAAATGTGACAACAATTGTCAACGACGATAGGACTTTCCGATCGTTGTCCATCACCACGGCTGCCCGTCTCACTACCGGCAGCCGCCTGTCGCGCTAGACAACCATTGTTTACCGTCGGTACAGTACACGCCAGAACTGTTCACCTCCATCGAAACAGTAAATGTCTGGCGTGAATAGTATTTTCACGGATGAACAATATTTTTGAGGATGAATAGTGTTTTCACGTAAACAGTAAATTTTTGCCGTTCGTTCTTCATCTTCTCGCATTCGGAATAATTACAATAATATTCAAATATAAAATTACAAAAATTCCTACGCCTCAATTCGGCTTACACACGACCTAGAAAAAAATTAAAACAAAGCATAACCCAATAATCACCATATAATTAACGATCCATCATTTTTTATTCATTCAAAAAAATATAACCATCCATCATCATACATATCTCATATTATATGAATAATGCAAGAAAACACGCACATCATTTAACATATAAATATATAAAGACCGGCCTGATACCACTTGCTGATCGCCGTGATGTGTGCGCGACGGGAGCATGGAGGCGCGTGGCCTTTTAAAAAATAAAATTTTAATAAAAATCAAATCTTTTAATAAAATAAAACTTGCACAACGTCACTATAACCAAATAGAACTTTTATTGAAAACTCTTTTTCAATCATTCATGATCCATTATATATTTATAAGTTAAATCTACAACATACAAGTTTAGAAATCATATACCTCTTGTAGTCTATATCAAGTGTCCTTGTGAAAACCGATCGATCCTCCATTCCCACGAAATCGTTCCAACGATCAGTAGACTCCGAGATCCATACCAAAATCTTCCAAGTCAATGCTCAATGCACTAGGATGTGTGTGGGCACGTAGAATATTACAAGGTACTTTTTCTGTCTCTAAATGTTCTCAACACATGGGATATAGAGATTTACTAAGAAAGACTTTAGTGAAACGATTCTCTAGAGATTTGATTAACGTTTAGTCACTGAAGAAAATCTCTCTGACACCAATCAAGTTCTCAATTTAACTTTTGATTGACGAACTGATAATCTGATCAACTGATTCTCTCAGCTTCTTTCAACAACTAAGGCCATTAGAATAATATTTGTATATATTCTAGATAGTGATGCATCAGATTTTTAGGGATAAACTAAAATAATATTTAATTATAAAATTACCAATTACAAGCAGTGCCACATGACATTACAATATTGCATACTCACTACTGTAGTACAACATGACACCACAGCAGTCCATGTCAATTTCTGGTATCCTATCAGTGATTGACACATGACAATTACTGTAATTGAATATTTATTTTAATCAACTAATTATCTAGATATCAGTTAATTTAAAATTAACAAATCTGATTATCCATATTAACTAACTTATCTGTTATTTCACAAGTAAAATATTTTAGTTGATTTAAATTATTATCCAATTATAATTTAATTATCTAATTTCACAAATTAGATATTCTTTTTCATTTAGCGATAATTAAAAAAAATCAATAATTATTTATGTATATAATTTCCTAAAATTATATTTAAATATATAAATAATTAAATTAATTAATTCTTAATTAGTTGATCACATATAATTATCTCATAATTATGTACTTGCCCCAAAATAAAAAATCTTTTTACAAGTCAGTCATTTTCTCTTGTCCTGAAATATTCACACTCTAGAAAGCATAGTATAAAGGTGACTTGGAGACCATGAACCTATAATCTTAAGCTTCAATAAACCAGATTATTAATTAAGCTATTTAATTAAATAATCTTATTTATTAATTTCATTATTACTGCACTATAAATATGAAATTTCACTTTCAGATTATAGAATGTATTTACAGAGTATTCTCATGTAGTCCACTGACATAATCATTTCATGTAGTTCTGTCCTCCAATTATTGGTTCGTAAATTAGAACTGGTCAAAATTAATATTTAACCATTCTAATTACCTATTGATCTTTAAATATCATTAATCCACTAGTAAATGACTAATTTATAATCTTATTATAAATTTGAGCTCAATAAGCATTCAGTTCCATGATTAACACTTAAGGGAACCAATATACTATCCGTTAGGAAAGCTTAGATTCCAAATCTTGTAAGATGATGTCCCCAACTATCCACATCCTTGAATCTCTAAAATATAAGTCACTAGCTTGATTGACCAACAGACCTTAACGAGTGAGTCAAAAGATCCAGTAGACATGCATAGGAGTTCATGACTATTCAGGATTTAGACTAACTTACATATGATCATCGAATTGATGTGTATTAAATTTTTATGATAAACGACACGTTAATAAAGATATTAATTCACATCAGTCCTATCATATATAATCTTATTATATAAAGAACATTTACTAAGATGTCTATCCACATCAATGATCCGAATCTAGATCACGCGCATTCATAATGCTTAGTGAATCGTACTAGCAATCATTCATTAAAGATTTCACACTTTAATATGTTGCTGACAATTTTATTCATTATCTATGATCTTAATCCTCTCGTACTAATACAAGATCATAGTCTCGTTAATCAATATGAAATTTTCAGATATTTATATAAATTATTCAACAATAATTCAAAAGAACAATTATAAGAAAAAAATGTAATTCTCTTTAAATTTCACATCAAAATATCAATATAACCCCCAACAAAAGTGACGGGGCTTTGAACCCCCGTCATGTTCAATTCCACTAACAAAATGACGGGGTGCAGACGACCCGTCGTTTTGTGGTAAGTAGAATTAAAAACACGACGAGGCTTTGAATCCCTGTCGTTTTCAATACCACTACAAAAACAATGGGGTTATATAGCTCGTCACGTCTTTGAATCAAAATGATGGGACCACGCCTCCCCGTCGGATTTGGCAAACAAAAGAACTTATTTTCACCCCCAAAAGAAGTACTTCCACTCCCGCTCTCTTTCCTATTTCATTCCATCTTTCACTTATGTATGTGTCCTAGCATCTTCTTCATATCCTTGCCGTGATTGCCTGCCGACTCCCACCTTAAAGGTTCACATTTACTCGTTTAAAACTCTGCTTCTCAGCCGCATTGCTTCTCCTTGGATTTGATTGCTCAAGCAATCATTTTCTTATTTTCACTTAAGATACACATCTCTCTCTCTCTCTCTGTCTCTCTCTCTCGCCCTGAGTTCTAATTTGGGGTTAGGCGCGCGTCTGTGGTGAAATCTATAATAGGCGCTTGAATTGCCAACGATGCTAAGAAGATCATTCAAGAATGAGTCTTTGGATTGATCTGCTTCACACGAGCAGTATGAGATAAACTTTAATTTTAGGTTGTACTTTATCAATGGTTTTGTTTATCTTCCATTCTCAATTGTTCCCAACTTTAGTACTAGCTTGTTGAATACCTCATTTTCTACTGATGATTGTTATGATCCTTAAAATCACATGTTTAGTTTGATTTTGGGTAGAGTCATAAAATTTTAGGTTGTAAGCATGTTTGATGCTGAGAGCTGCTTCAAAAGCTCTAACGATTCTTCTTGATAATGCTTCTTGAAAATCTGAATTTTTGCATCATCTAAGTTTTACAATTTTGTAAATCAAGTAGAAGTATGAATAACTCTACTATTTGTTTAAGTTTCTGTATTAAAACTCATTTTCTGCAAAAAATGATTAAGTTCTCTACTAATGCATGTTGTGAACTGGTGCTTGTGTGTCTTTAGAATAAAGTTTTCTAATCGGAAGGTCAATTATTATTTTGGAGTTTTCCTTTTGAGAAATGAAAGAAGTCAACTGGACCATGTTCAAAGCTATAATAACTGAAGGCCGTACTTTGACTTTGAGGCAGAACCATCTTTCTATTTGACCACAAGATGTGAGCTTGACAAAAATAGTATGGAGAAGAAGGTAAGGCAATGTTATTATGCAATTCTATTGATGATTAATAAATCTTCAATTCAATGATTGCCCATTGCACAAGATGGAGCGAATTATTTCTCTACCTATGAGAACATAAAGATCATGATAATAAATGGTCTCTTCTCCTAGGAAAACATTTTATATTCTTGAAACTAAAATTGTACGCATGTTTGAATTTGAACAAAGCTTTGCTCTACCTCTTCAGGTATAAGCCTCATTTACCTGTAGAGCGTGAAGTCATCTAGGAATATGATTATGAAGGTTGCGGTCCTACTTATGCAGCCAAATGCTTATTTTTCAGCTATCACATTTGGTTTATTTACTTGCTAGTAATTTTCAGAGGGCTCTCCTAGTGGTCATGGTCGAGGTCATAGCAGCAGAGGCAGACCAAAGGCTAGGGGTATGCTAGTAGAAATTTTGTTGACTCCATTCTTTTGGTTCTTACTTTTGTATTCCTCATGTATCATTTAATTGGTGATAGGGGTAGGGTCGAGGGAGATGACATAATTTTCGGGGACATGGAAGGGGTGGATATAATGGACCTCTAATTGACTCATAGCAAGATGGAGGATGTTATAGGATGATTATCATGTATACCCTTTTTCAACAATATGGACTTTCAAATTGGTGCCCTAATTCAATTTTGTATTTTGTTCATTAGTAAATTTTAATTTACATTTATCTCTACAATACTTAGGATGTTATATACATATTCTCTGGAGTGGTACACCATCAATAAATACAACATAAGGGGTTTAATTAGATGTTGCAAGATGTAATGTGAGTGTTTTGATAGGTTTGATTGATAAGTTTTTCTTGTATGAAAAATCTAAATAGATAAAACTCACCTAATATGAAAGAGTAAACAGTGTAGTAATGTACTTAGGATTGAAAAATTAATTTTAAGGAAAAAGCTTGCAACTATCTTAAACTTTTAACATTTGCTCTAGTGATCAACTAGCAACTGATTCTATGAATTATGCCTGCTCGGTTCAAACTAATGATCCTCTAGGAAGCATCATGAATAGTAACAACTTTTACAATTGCAATAATCATATATAGGTATGCATCCCTCTAATACCTATATTTGACAATGTTCTTCCATATTATCTGAAACTTTCTCTGTTGATTGAAATTGAGTATGGGTCTCAAAGCACGACATTAGTCATCAATTTTAATCTGAACTTTTGACTCTTACATATTTATTTATTCCACGTTAGAACGACTATTAGTTACTATGTGATTACAATTGATGTGAAGTCTGAGATTTGTCAATATTATGCTCAAGTTTGGAAAAATATATATTTTAAATTGGTTGTTTTATTGTAGGTTGAACAATAAAAAAAAGAAAGTTAACCAGTGAATGAACTGGATGACATAATAAATCTTTGCAAATAACAAGAGTAATTTGTTATTCTCCACGCTAACAAGTGTTTTTAACAAGATGTCCATTTCCCCTTTATTTATGTGTAACATTAGCATTTATGTGTATAGAATGATACGTACTTTTTTTAAATTTATATATATGTTAATGTTATGTAATGGATGAACTAGATTGTTTTCTTACATATATAATAAAATGTGAGTTTTCGAAGCCCATTCAATACTAAATGTACTTTTTTAGAATTTATAATATCTGGATCTTTTGAATATAAAATATGGATTATTGAAAGCCTGTTACATTTTGAGGACGATGTGTTAATAATATGCTGTCAAACATGATTTTTACGACAATTCATCCATGAACCATCGTCAAAATTGAATCATTTACGACAGTTTGTGCATTAATTACGACGGTTCGTTAACACACCGTCGTAAAAAAATTCATTTACGACTTGTTCGTATTAATGACGACGGTTCATTAACGCACAAAAAATCCTCCTTTACGGCGGTGTCTACATTAGTTACAACTGCACTATCCGTCACGTAAAACTGTATATTCACGACGGTGGATATAGCAATGGTCGTGAAAATTGTACCCACCGTAAAAAATTGATTATTTTTTACGTCGCCTTTTTACACGATGGGAAATAAAATTTATAGCAGTGGATGTTGTTCAACTTGGTTACGTAATACATCAACAAATAATAATAATAATATAACATTGTATTGATTTTATTCACATAAATTAAAAATAAATAATATTGTGTTAAATACATTTCTATTTATTTCACATAACATAACATGATTAATTGTAAATAATAATTAAATTTAATATATAATCGGTTCAATTATAAATAGCATGCATGTTCTGATCAATTTAGTAGTTCTCCCATTATGAGCGAAGTGAACATATTTTAGCCAGAATGTTTCATTCTAAACAAAATTGGATGAAATTATAGACGAAAAATGACTACCTCTATTGTGCAATGTTCTCATCCCTTGATGTTTCTAACTTCTTTTTTTGGCAACTAGTATGCTCTTTAATAATATTGGATAAATGACACCAAATTTCTCACTCCTTTATGCATGATTTAATTACATGAACATGCATTTTAGTTTCACGACCTACACAAACCCTCCTCCAGGTTTATTCTATTTACGAATGAGTTCATTTTTTTTTCAAAATACCCTCACATTTTACATCAAATAAATTTGTATTCTCAAACATCGTCATATATAATTATAGTATGTAAGTAAATAAAATTGAGTAGATGACAAATAATAATGATCAATTAATACGAATTTCATCAAATAAAAGTTATGATAAATCTAACTTCAAACAAAAACAAAATTTATTTCAGAAAATAATACTCAATACATAATTAAGATTACAAAACAGAAAAAAAAAAACAAAAAACAGATGCAAAGAAGACAAAGCTTTGAAATATACATAATGAGAGCTAGCACATCACATAATAGAACACCCATGAGGGTTCTCATCGCTAAAAGCAGCACCAGTTTGTTGACCAAAGATAGAAGAATGTGCTGAATAATTCTGTAAATAACCCTGAGCATGCCCATCATACCCATGCTTATAGTAGTTGTAACAAGACGCAGGTTGAGGGGCATGATTGGGAATTGGTCCATTAATTTGATGGTGATGATAGTTATTAGCATAATCACCATACTGATCTTGGTTATGAGGAAACTGCCAGAGCTCGGCCCTCCGTCCGGTCTTCCGGACAACCTTAAGTACCTTCTTCTGGTCTGCCCAACCAGTTACAGTCACCTTTTGCAAAGCCATATCTATTTCAATACTGTCAATGCCTGAGTTAAACATTCATCAACATGTTTTGGTCAATAACCCCCAAAGAAGTACATATTTTTGTTGATATAATGTTGAATTGATTATATGTTTGTACCTTTTAGCTTCTGAAGTGCAGTTTTCACCTTGCTTTCGCACCCGGCGCAGTCCATATGTACTCGCATCTCTATTGTCTAAACAAATGAAACAGAACTAATTAATCAGATGTTTGATATAATTAATTCATACAAAAAAAAACCAAGTAGACACAAAAACAAGATATAGAAGGGAGATCGAAAGCCCGCTTACCGTCATTTTTCGCCCAATGAAGAAAAAATATAGGAATGATCTTAGTGTTTTTTGTATGAACAACTTTGAAATTATTATATGAGGAGAGATATTTTGTTTAGTTTGCCAATATGAATATGAGAAATAGTATGAAGCTTCAAGCTACTTATAGGCTCACACATCTCTCTTATATTAGCTGCAATTCTATATCAGAAGATTCAGAACTATAATTTTTTTTTTTTTGTATTCATTCAATGTGAGAGTACATAGTTTATTAATATCATCCACCGACCTTGTCTTCTCTTTTTCTCTTGGAGGGAAAGTGGTGGGAGCCTGAAGCAAAGTGGAATATAAGTTAACCGAAGAGGGTTACCTGATGTGCACGTGCCAGAAACTCCTTGTAGAATGCAGGATAAGTCGGAAAAAGTACTTAGGATCTCTCCCAACCAATAGTAAGCAGCCACCTAAGCTAGAAAAACATATTAAAAAAAATCTTAGTTTTCCTGATAATAAATCTATATGGGCATTGACTTTTTGCTCAAAGTAGCTTAATTAAAGTAAGTTAACTAACGAGCATTTAGCTTAAGTTAAGATAACCGCATTATGAATGATGGATTATGCATGTTGGGAGCTTGATTCCGAAGGAGAAATGCACATGATAGCGTCCATATATAAAGGATCGTGTTTAATGCCCGGATATGGCTTGCCTCAATTTTCCTTAAGCTCAAGCCCTCAATACACTGCCATCAATTTTACTTTGATCAATGAACAAACAAATGGCAGAGTATATTTTAGATCAAATGCTTTAAGAAACACTAATTTTGCTTTGTTATTAAAACAAACTTTGTATATTAAACCTCAAGTTTGTATATACAGAACAAGGCTTATTTATACGCTCGAGATACACATACACATACATGTACAATGTATCAATATAGTGATGTACAAGTGTAGTATAAGATGAATGTGAAAATACCCTTAGTCTAGATTAATGCATAAACATATATGACTTTGTAAAGACATCAAAAGTCTGATCATTCGAGGCAATCAAAAGAACTTGAATTATGCTTCGAGAAACATGTTGACTAATAAAGAAACAATTATATATATATTTGTGTATGTGTGTGTGGTGTGTTAATTTTGAAAAACGTCATTCTTCGTAGTTTGAATCACACTTTAATCGATTAAATAATCGTTGAAATTTAAATTTAAGAATGAAATTGGTTACTTTTATTGGTTGATGCTACGAAGAAGAACAAAATTATAGAGAATTGTGTTATCATTTTGATTTCCATTAGAACATGGAGAAGAAATTAGTGACGGAGAATAATATTTGTTAAATTATTGCTTCCACCACTCTTTATTTTTCTTTACTTGCTAATTTTAAAATCCAAATACAACTAATTTTTACTTGCTAATTTTTAAGATCTAAATATAAATAATTAAAAAAAACCGCATATTAAGAACACCATTTGTTATTCCTGTGAGAACTTCGAGTTAAAGAGGTGAACTAGAGAATAAAGAATTTTCAATTATTTCGTTCTCTTAAATATTTTTGGCATTTTTAAGATATTCAAAACCACGTTACACATAAAATGTAGGGAATATTTAAAAAAAGAGTAATTCTACAACACAAGACGTGTACCTTAAATGGATTATTTTCTGTACATTTAAATGTAAAACTATATACATATATAAATTTTACGTAGGGTTATTTTTTGGCATTTTTACGTGTACCTTATATGGATTCTTTCATACTTGCAATTAGGAAAGAGGATCATGCTAAGGTACCTTCACTTACCTGGCCATTGGATTACCCTAGCTGGGTTCCACAATGGGTGATCCAATGGTCAATGAATCCCTGTAATTCAGGGAAACTTACCTTAGATTTTTCCGAGGAACTAGGAAGTAAGGTTTACGCTTTGACATCCCAAACTTTCAAGTTTCCAAATCGGGAGTAGGACTCTCTCTACTAACCGACCAATCATAACACGTTTACCCCTTATTTCCTTCTATAAATACAACCAGAGCTTCCTCCATTACTTACCCTGTTTCATAAACTATATAGCCAAGAGCTCTCTGATTCTTTCTTTCTCTTGCAACGATGGCGTTCTACAAAGGGGACTTGGTTGAAGTATGCAGCAAAGAGGAAGGATTCGTGGGATCATACTATGAAGCAACAGTTATATCAAAGAACATTGGAGAAAACACATACAGTGTGCAGTACGAGGACTTGTTGAAAGAGGATGAAACAGGGCCTTTGATTGAGAAAGTTAGGGAAGATGAAGTCCGACCAATGCCGCCAAAGATTGTGGCGAATGGGTATCGTTTGTATGATGAGGTTGATGCTTTAGATAACGATGGCTGGTGGGTCGGAAGGATTAGTGGGAGGAAAGGGTCTAAATAGTATGTCTACTTTGAATCTTCTGCGGTTGAACTGGCTTACCCTGTTTCTCGTTTGAGGCCTCATCTGGAGTGGGTTGATCGTAAATGGGTTTTTCCTAAGAAGCAATATTGAGGATTTCTAGTTGTTTTGTTTGGTTTGATCATAGGTTTTGTTTTTCCTATGCCGAATAGGATGTTGTTAATGGTTCTTATAGGAAAAAGTGGTTGTATAGATAGTTGTTTCTAAACAGTCGAGTTTTTGGACCTATTTGTCAATTATTTTTCATTCTCTGAATGCTATTTTATTTTCAATTGTTTTTTTTTTGGTCAAAAGTTTATTTTCAATTGTTCATTCTAAGAAAGATGAGAAATTAAGAGGCAGAAGCACAACGATGGAAATTAAAAAAAAAAGGTAAATTAATGCAGCCTTGATGATGAACGTTAACATTGTGAATGAAATTTCGTACCAATAAGCTCAGCAAAGAAAATAGGATTGCAATTGAAACTGGTAGAAACCAAAATTCATTTTTTTGCATTAATTTATTGCAGAAAGGTTTAGTTAGATGTTGCTCATAGTTCAGAACATAGATACCTTTGTATGCAATATTCATACTAGGGATTGGATAAACAACTAAAGGAGGAAAAGAACATAACAGAAACAGAGGCTTTAACCGGTGTTTTGCATTCCAGCAGCGATGCCCTTCATGGTCAAAATAAGGGTATCCTCCAAACCGGGAGGGTATTCACTCGTCGGGTTGAGCTTCACGAGCTCCGCAGCAGCCTTGCTCGATTCCATGTATTCCTTCGATAAGTGTGGCCTCACTTTCACGTTGTAATTCGAATCTCGAATCCTCTTCAGTGTATAGGCTTGGCAGACATTGAGTGTCGTTATGTACGAGTCACGGAGACGGAGTCTTTGCCTTAGATAAGGGTCTCCTTCTAGAAGATCCCTGTGCCGGGCAACCTACAAAATTTTCCACAAACTACGTTAGTTTCTGCTAAAGGTGTTTATAGTCTCTCGTGATAATCAGGAAAAACCATACCTGAAGGAGAAGGCGCTTAGTTTCTTCGCAGTTAGACCTCAATCGTTCTCCGAATGGCCATAGTTCTTCCGAAACGAGAAGCTTGTCGTATAAGGCAGCAATACCTGGGTCTCCTTTGGCAAACACCATCTCAATCAAGTCGATGGTGACCCTAAAGAAAGGCCATTGATTGTACATCTCCTGAAGCATGTGAAGATTCTTCACGTCCTTTTCAATAACATGCTTAAATGCTGCCCCAAAACCAAGCCATACTGGCAGATGAAACCTTGTCTGCGTCCACGCAAAGATCCATGGGATTGCTCGTAGTGATTCGATGCCTCCGCTTGGCTTCCGCTTTGATGGACGACTCCCAATGTTCATCCGACCGTACTCCAACTCTGGCGTTGCCTGCATTAGATTTAATCGAGAAGGAACGAGAAAAATATTACATATCTCAAAAAAAGATATTATCACGTAGTGAAGCATATCGACACGATATTAATTGAACAAAAAGAGAAAATTGCTGGGGGGGGGGGGGG